>JAQIXG010002946.1:0-16209 GCA_034700105.1 Oconnorella tubifera
AAACGTTAGTTTGTCAATCTACCCCCCCCCCCCCCGTCTCGGTTATTGTTGATACATTTGTAAACACATCTGACCTGCTGCGACTATTTAGAATGACGATGAAAATTATTGTTGTTTGTCGTAAAATGAGCTCGTTGGTAGAAATTCTGATAAATCATCTTTTTAATGTTAAATTGTTATGACAGTTGCGTGAATAGTAGAATAATTGCGACTGTTTTTTTCTCTTAGTGTTACTTTTACTGTAACGTTTTAGTTTACTATGCTTTCATTTTGAAGCTTTACTTTGTATAAGCTAAGTTCAATCATTAGGAATTAGTCAATTCGCAAATGATCATTTGATCGTAAGGGCAATGAAATGACTTTTGTGATATGATGTTTTGGTATATTATTGTATTGCATTAATAATGTAGAATAATTCCTATTAGTAATTGAAAGTTATTACTAATTAAGTCGGGATATTTTGTTTTTAAATATTTTAAATGTTAAAATATTGAAATGATAAATTGTTTTAATGTAAATTAAACAATTTAAGTTATTAGTAATTTAAATTGTTAGTTTAACGACTAACTTTTAATACAGACAACTATAATATTCGTAATGTAAACAAGTATATTTTAAAATTTCACTAAATAAGTCTATTTTAGTCGATGTGCTTAAATTACTAATAACTTTAAATAATTTAAATCAAAACTTTTGTCGTTATCAGGGTGCGCCAAAAAAATAAACCTCTAGAGACTTTGCGATAACTAAGCCAAAAATAAATATCCTTTCTCTAAATTTTGTCAGTTTGTAGAGAAGGAAATTTGACATCTAACTACAAAATTTCACATCGATATCTCAGTTCGTTCAAAAGTTATGAAGGTTCTACGAAAAAACTTCAAATTTCAATTTAACCAAGCTCCGTATTAGAGCAGTCTCGTAATTCTGTGATTTTTTGTTAAATAATTTGCTGATTATTTTTTATAAAAAAACGGGTCATTTTATGAGCAGTGTATCTGTAGATAAAAGTTATAGCAAAAATAGCCTCTGTCTGTTTTGATCTGAGCCTACAATCTCTTTCTTGTTGACGATACGCGTGTGTTCATGAAGTTTTGCGTCAAATCAGTGCAAACCTATTGCTCATCAGTTTTCAGTCATTCGTGACTTTTAACTATGATGTAGGCTCATAAGATTCTGCGGGGATTGCCTCATGGTCCCGGTAGTATCAATAGTTAATATTTGACAAATATTTCAGAAGTATTTACCTGTTTTAATGAGGCAATTGCTAAACTTTTACAATCTTGAAAATAATGGCTTGGTTAATCGAAATTTTAAGTTTTTTCGTAGAAAGTTCATAACTTTTGAACGAATTGAGATATCAAAGTGAAATTCGTTAGTTAGATGTCAAATTTTCTCCTCTACAAACTGACAAAATTTAGAGAATAAATATTTATTTTTGGCTTGGTTATCGCTAAGTCGCTAGGGGTTTATTTTTTTGGCGCACCCTGTATATTGACCGAATTAAATCGTGTTTACGATTCGTGCTGAGTATCTGACGATTAATTTACTTTAATTAATTGTGCTTCACTTAGTAATACGCAGTTTCACTATCATATGGGTATTTATCACGAAAATACAGCATCCATTTCAAATGTGTATTCATTTTCACTACTATCGTGCATCGTTCATGTCACAATTTCTAATGATCACTGCTGTGATTTACTATTACTCATTAGTATTATGTAATAGTAATCTTTATCATTTATTTATATTCATTTGTTTTATTTTAAAGGCTATTTGTTGCTTTAAATCCTCTTTAAGCTTTAAAGTGCTGTATTGTTGCGCATGTTAAATCATATTTAGTTTCTAATACAGTATTGGTTTTTATTATATTAATATAATATATAATATTATATTTTAATTTTATAGTCACTATAGGATTATAGATTTTCTAAGATAATACAGGATATTAAATTGCATTAAATTTGTGTAATATATTTTGTTATCATACCTTTTAAAATACAGGAAACTAAAGTGTTCATAATATTGTGAATCATATATAAACTATATTTATATATATTTTGAATTAATGACTGTTTATTTGAAAAATAAAAAATCAAAAATCAAATATGAATGCATTTAATAATAACTTCCGTTCATTTGTTTATCGAATTCTTCAATTTGTTTATCAATTGCGTGTTCCTTCCTAGCTTTCTATCTACACTATTGACTACTCATCGTTTGTTGTATGCAAATATTTTGTATTTGGACTGAATTTTATATTTTTTATAATATTTGAAATAGTCTGACTGTGTATATATTTCATAAAGTACCGATTAAACCGTACTTTTTTCCAAACATCCTGTATATAATAACTGAAATAAGTTTAGCGTAGTATTCTGTTCACTCAATTACACTTTGGCCTTATGAAATAATGAATAATCGCTTAAATTGGTCCAATATATGCTCAATTAAAATAAAATCGTTGCCCATTAATATGCTTATATTGCAGCCTTTATGATAAATGGAGTATTGTTTTATATAAATTAAGCTTATTGTGTAATGATATATGTCACTGTAATGATATAATATATATTAAACCTACTTATTAGCCTATATTATGTCATAGTTTTATCATAGTCCTATGATAATGTATATTAAATTTATTATAGTAACCTATAATATTATATATTTATCAGCTATTATAATAGTTACATTGTATTTTTAATTTTTTATATAAAATTGTAATTATAATTTATTAATTATACAATAAGTTATATTGTATTTTTAATGTTTGTGTCGAGAATCTAAATCAATAAGTAAATTTTGAAAAATGTAAAAATACACTTTGTCTTACAGAAATCAAATTATTTTAGCAGTAAATGCTTAAAATATTATAGTTGTAAATGCTTAAATATAGTATATAACTTGTTTCTATAATCTTTAATACATTTAATTTAGTTTGCGAGAATAAAAAATCTATCAATACATTGTTTTGTTCACTCATAATTTCTTAAAAATTTCTAAATATTGAAAACAAAGACAATCGTTTTAAAATACATGTTTATTTTCATCAAATCAAACATTACAAACGAAGTTGCACACAAAACAAAACAGTCATTAAACCAAACGTTATTTCATAGAAATAAATAACATACGTAGCTTGCATTGATGACGTTGCATCGATGAAACGACATCGCGTAAAAATAAATTAGGACGACACAATCACGCGACACAAACATTTTGCGTCGCGAAAACAAAACAAATTAAACAAAAAGAGTTACACTTAACGCGTTATATTTTACTTTTACAATTTTTTATGTCAAAACAGTTCAATTTGGGAAAAGACGGATATTAAATCTTTAAGAAAAATTAGATCTACAAATTTAAAGCAAAAAGTTAGTTTTATAATTTATGTAAAATGGTAAAAGTAGTAATCTAGCATAGAAATACAAAAATTCAACAAATTTAGAACGTTATAATAAAAATTATTGCAATATGAAGTAATAATTAACATAAATTTACTTGTAATATATTTTAAGCTTTACGAAAGTCAATTTCGTTGTAAATTCAAGTTTCATGATATTAATTAACACTAGTCAGCTGTAATAACCAGTTAAACAGAAAACAGTAAATAATTAAACGGTACAATATTAATTCGCACTTGAATAGAAAATAATCCGACTTCTTTAATACTGCATGCATATATGCAATGTTTGAAATAGTCCACACGTTAAATTAACACAAAATGAGGTTATATTTCGCGTTTAATCAATAGTCAATTGACTCAAACGCATGGAATTCACCATAGTTATTTCACGTTAAATGATGTTAACTTCAACACTCAGTCTTACACAGAACTGATCTTCAAGATGTTAAATTCTTTTAAACAATCTCGCATCCTTCAACTTTACCCTGTCTTCCCTCTCCAACCAACCAAATCCAAAGTAATTATCCCTAATAACTATCAGCCAGTTTTAACAAACGACAAACTTCGCCGAAGTATAAACGAGTCGTCTAAACGCAGAAAAATGCCACGATCTTTCTCCTCCTCATAACAAGAGCAACTGTCAATCAAACTAGCCGACCAATCGGCTCGCAGATACTGTTTTACAATAAATAGACCTAGAAAGGCAATGAGATTCTCAGTCCCCCGCCGCTCATATGAAGCTAGATGTTGGAATGAACGCGTGAATTCAATCGGAATTTCAACGCGACAAAATCGCTACTGTTAGTTTTATGCATCAACGCTAGCAGTCTGCTACGATGACGTCGTTTTGAAGCGACGAAGGTGTCGTCGTGTCAGTTTGAAGCCAGGGATGACGCAGGATGTCTTCTAATGACGGTCGATGAATAGCTTCGACTGTCAGACATTGCCTGATGAGATCTTCAACTTCTGCAAATGAGAAAAACAAAGAGAATAAGACATGGAAACGATTTCATCAATTTAAAAAACCATTTAATAAATAATAGAAATTAGAAATTAAATCTAATAAAATATAATTTCTGTACGTACATTACAGATTAAAAAGGCATTATATCGATACAAGTTAACTTAGATAATGTAAAGATAATTCAATGTAACTTAAATAGAAAACCCAATGATAAACCAAAACGATTAAAAGTATTACATCATACAATAATTCAATTTAACTGAGGTAAATATAAAATCCAACTATACACCGAAGCAATAAAAAGTTCTAAAATATAAATAAAGAGATGCCTACCTAATGAGACGGACTTTCTGAACTGAACGTTGCCTTTAACGATTGACTGATCGCTCTCAAAAGGAATGTCGCCACAGACCATGTCGTAGAGAAGGACACCGAGGGACCAGACTGCTGCGGGGACAGCGCGATAGCGATGCGACGTGATCCATTCAGGCGGACTATATACTCTCGTACCTGATAGAATGACAGAGTTTCGTTAGCAAGATTATAAAACGTGACACTATTATTGAATATTTAATAGTTATTAAATATTCAATAATAAACATTATAAAAAAAATCATTCTTTTTTATAAAGAATCAAAATTGAAGATTGCAACACAGTGAAATTATATATAACGTGAAATGTAAAAAAAACGGCTCGATTTACTCATAAAACTAACTTTATCATTCAGTTTATCATTCATCATACAGTGCACCAGGATATATACATCAGGATATTATGACCCAGATTATGTATAGAACAAGTGTACTAGACGAGTACTTTAATTGTTTAACAACCAATGAAAATGGTCTTTTTTCAAAAATACTAAGAAAACAGCAACTGTTACGGATACAACTTATGACGAGTTGTGACAGAAGTAAAAATGAGAGAAACTATTAGAAAAAGATAACAAGATCAAACATCAAATATTTGTCACATTCGCTTTCACTTTATATTACACCAGATATCAGTTGAAAAACTGAATCAGAAAATAAACTAGGCTATGATTAATCTCTTTCATTTCTTCCAGATACAAGTCATAAAACACCAAAAGAAAGAACTCTCTAAATGAGAAACAATGCTAGAAAACAATGCCAAGTGTCATCAGCAATCAAACTAATGGCCCCTTTCTTCAAAACAGACATCAAAATCCACTGTAAACAAATCCATAGAACAATTCAAGCTAGACAATCTCAAATGCGTTCTTTGAATTGACCAATCACGAGCGACTTTCTCATGAACTAACAGTCGAGTATAATTCAAACGTAGTTTTCTTGGCGCGGTGCCAAACTTAAGGCTTAGTATTGAAGCGTGAGAATTGCTGCGCCAAATAATGAGTCATCAATGAGGCATTAAGAATAGTTCAGCTTTGATTCACTATCGTGTGATTACAATAAAATTGTACATTCATTGTTTAAAATTACAATAATGGTGACTACAGTTGCATAATAGAACTAGATAATAAAATGCATTTGAATACTACATCCGGTTAACTTGATTTCATTTATCAAATCAAAATTAGAAATAAAATTATTAGAGTTCAAACGAGTTGATTACAAATTAACTCAATTTCGATAAATAACTGTTAGATATTTCAAGCGTTCACTTTCAACAATTGAGAAGAATTTTATTTTTTTATTTCATCTAAATAAACTACAAGTGCAGTTCAATCGTAAATAAAAGCAATAAAAATCAGAACAAACTAGATTTCACAAAATAAATACTGCAACATTTTTTGGTTTATGCAAACAACTTCACGATCACATTCTATCGCATACTTTACGCACAACTTTTTCACCGAGTTGCAACAATCCTACAATAAGCTATAAAAAACGTCCTGCAATGACAATGCAGTCTAGCTCACAAAAATATTTACACAAGGTTGGATTATAACTTTATAAGAATGTAAAACTGGATATAAAGAAAGTATGGGGGACAATCAACCAAAGGGAGGGAGGGAGGTGGACAAACCCCGCCACGCTGACGTAGCCAAGACTATTTATACAAAATACCGACTGCCACGACGCAGCGCCCAAGGGCGTCTGGTACTAACAGAACGTTGTGTTAAGACGCCCACTGTAGAGGCTATTATAGTAGTGAGAAGACATAGCTTCATTGGAATGTCAAATATGAATGAAGAGATCGATGTAAACAAAAAGATTAAACTCAATCTGATGCACATTCAATGCTACACATATCGAGAGATTATTCATAAGAAAAAACTGAATGAAAATTGAATGAAAAAGGGCTGTATTTGCAGCAATTTGGTTGTTATTTAAAAAGAGAGATAATTTAAAATAAAATGTACAAATAAACAGATCATCAATTATATTTTAATTGATTTGTACAATAATCATTTATGAACTTGAAATAGTTCATTTTATTTTCATGTCAAAGAAACTTTAAGATTTAACGTCTCTGAGAATCAACACTTTGATAAATAAAACTATAAAAAGTATCTTTGCATAGCTATGATCAAAGAAGAAACAACCTAATAAAACAACTTCACTGCCGACCACCCAGCCACCCAGCCATTCAATCAACCAACACTACGAGGCAAACTATAAATACACCCGGCTAATAAATAACAGACAGCCATAGACAGCCAGAGAGACAGCCCTTCTATAACTTTTTAACCATAATCAACACCAGACTGTCTGGTACTTTACACAGACTAGACAACTCAATCGCAAAACAACTAAACTGTTCCATTTTTTTTCACAAAACCTAATGCCAAAGGATTGCTTATACAAACAATCAGCAAGGCTGCATATATACACGCAAAGCTTATTACAATAATCTCAACTTGGCACAATGCTCAAGGGCAAAAAATATCAAAACGAGGCCCAAGACAAGGACTATCAAGTAATGCGCAATTAAAACTGATCAATCGATTTACACGCCAGATCAAGATCTCTTTAATAATCAAAAGCCAGTTAATTAGTAATTATCTCAATCGTTTAATAGACCGCTTTGTTTGACAGCCTTGAACTGTTCCTTACTAAGAAACCAGCGTTTCAGTCTCAATGAGAACCACTTTGAATGTTTTATGCAAGTGTTCTATGAGAGTGACATTAGTATAGATAACGCAGTGGACTAAGAATTTACGAACATGTATGTCACTAATATATATAGTCCCGCATTCAAAGTATTTTAAACGCAAATTTCTCAAGAACTACAGACATTGTAAAAAACTAAAGTATTTCAACTATCTTAAAGTACACTTCAACCTATTTAAAGCTGCACTATTTCACAGCCACAGCAAAGCCAGTTATTAGAAAACTTTAACTACCAAGACACTATAATCATGACAACTGAAAACGCAAATTTTCACCCATTTTCCATCAAAGTAATATAATACTAATATTCAAAACTAATTCTCAACAAAATAACTTTGCAGAATACCATTTAAACTAACACAAACGCAGCAAAACAACCCAACAACTACTTGAATTGAAACAAATTAAATTCAATATCCATTATATTTTTCAAATTAATCAACAAAATCCAACCAACCTTCAAATTCGAAGTACTCCCCTTCGCTGTAAAACGCGCCCGACCCAAAATCAATCAATCGCAGCGTTTTCGTCTCAAGATCCACCAAGAGATTCTCGTCCTTCAGATCTCTATGCGCCACCCCCGCCTCGTGCAAACCCATCACCATCTCTACCACCTGGCGGAAGAACTCCCGCGCCTCTGATTCAGCAAGCGCGCCGCGATCTGTGATGTAGTCGAAGAGATCCTGACTGGATTCCGGACGTTCCATGACGATGACAAAGCTGTCAGACTTCTCAAAGAAGTCATAGAGTTGGATGACGCCTTCGACGTCGCTCGACTTCTGGAGGAGATTGATCTCAATCGGGATGTACTGGCCATCAACCTGTAGAATAAAAAACAACTATATAAAAAACAACATTACAACGAATATCACAAAACATATATTGTATACTAAATAAATATTAAACATCTTAAAAGTGATTGTTTAATCTGTGTCAGAAGTTTAGACTTGAAACTAGAGCTGTTGGTATTTTGTTATTAAGGAAAAACAATATTTATCTTGAAAAAGTTTTGCTCTAAAAAGGAAGTCATATAACTTCCCTGTCTCTCAAAATTGTGCAAATCATTTATCAGCAAATTTACAAACACAGAAAAACTATAAATATCCTTCCAAATGATCACTTTCAAATTAACTGCCTCAAATCAAGTTTGGAAAAAGGAAGTTAGCCCACACACCAATTAAATAAGTAATAAAGGGATAATCCAATATAACTTGGATAATCCCCTACTATAACTTGACACAGTTTAAACAATCACTTGCAGTGATCCTGTTTTGTGAAAACTTGCAATAAATTATGCCCCAAGCTTAGCTAGAGAATGTAGCGTCTATCAGAGCTAGGCACAGACCACTTCAACATTCCTATGTGTGTATTACCGATACACCTCCTATTCTACTCTATCTCTCTCTCTCTCTCTCTCTCCCTCACTCTCTCACGCACGCAGCACTTACTATCCGAGTGATTTCTGAGAAAAAGCTACACACACACTCTCTCTACTGCACGCCCCTGTCACAACTTATTGCTCTGGTCATAGTCTACTAGATACAACTAACCAGGATGTTGACATACCAAAGTAACCAAACTATCTACACACAGCCTAATGCTAAAAACTTTGTGTAGCAAAAATCCAAATAGATCCTTAAACAGTTAGAAATGTATCAAAACCAGTCAATTGGCAAATACAATTGCAATACTTTTACAATTTGTCAATGATGACATTATATGACCTCACAGATAACTTAACACAGCATGAAATAAGCATTAAATTAACCCATTTATAACAATTAAACAAATATGTTAAAGTCACAAACTCTACAAAATTTAAAATCTTTTTAATTTAAAACAAATTTACACAATTAAGTACCAATATTAAACAATGATCGTACAATGAAAAACATCAGACAAAACAGAATATATCTGACAAAAAAACGAATTACCTCTACTAGAGAAGCGACTCTAGATTTCGCGATATGTTTGATAGCTACTGGAGCGTTGTCGGAACGCCGCGTTCCGGAATAGACCGTTCCGAAGCCGCCCGTTCCGATAGACTTTCCGATACAATACGACATATCGAGATTAGCTTTCGGCGATTTCTTTTCTAAAATAACAAAAACTAGATATATATAAAAATGATTAAAAATCTATTAAGAATATTGTGTAGCAATTTTAAAAGCTGACAAATTTTTACATACGAGATACAAAATTTAAACAAAAAACATCAGAGTTTTCTGATTTCATAAAGTCATATGACATAATATTAACTAGTCATACAATACTGATTCATTGTTCATTTCATAAGCAACACAAATGTAAAGTTTAATTTCATATCAGCTAATTAATCTCACCGCTTGCAAAAGAATTTTTTTAGCCAAATGTTTTGTTAACCAACTAATTAACCAACTAATTTATCATCTTCTAAAAACCAAGCATAAAAAAATAAAATTTTCAATTTAACAATTACACTACGCCCCCGTATTTTCATTCATACAATAACTTTTACCAAAAATCGATGCTAAATTAAAAATTTTCCTTCAGTTTCACATCTGTCACCAAAGTCGAGACCAACAATTCGATATCAGTGACCAGTAAATGTTATTTTATAACTATTCAAATCAATACATATCACTATTGCATTCAATTTAACAGATATATTGCATCGACAAATTTATAATAACAACTTTTCGTCTGTCGTCGTAAAAACACGCAATCTAAAACACAATGTTGTTTTCTCAATTTCAATATACATTCAGTTTCTCAACAGCAATTAGTTTATTTTAATTAAAGCCAAGACAAAAAAATGCAGTTGAAAAATCAGGTTTATTACACAGATCAATAATGCTAGTAGAATGAAATCAAACAACCAAAAAACAACAATAGAAAAATATTAAAATCAATAATAAATTTGTATCATGAAAACTACGTTATTTTAACTCTGACATTATAAATCTATGCAATATTAATAACGTATCATATTAATACATTCATCCATTACTAATGTAAATTCTTCTCAAAATCAAATTCATTTACAATGCATAATCACTTCCTAATATAAATAACAATAAGATGTTATTAAAGGAGAATTTATCATTTCCTTGTAACAAACAATCTCACAACATTGGAATGTGACCGCTTGTAATTTAACACTGAAAAGAGATCCAACTGAATTGTCATTCAATTCAAAGGCTAATTACCCCCTATACGTTGACCCATTTCCTCACAGCCTACAATATGTCCGCAGCCTACAAATAGAACTAGCCTACAGAGTGTCTAGCCTACATGGTTAAGCAATTAGCATGTCCATTGCCTAGGGCAAATTATTTAAGACATTCAAACAGACCAGCACCCATCCACCCAGACTCATTAGTGACCAGACACGACGCGTCCCTTTCACGCGCCATCTTATTCCCAAGTCTTTCTATATCCGGTTTAACCACGTGGTCAAAACCAACCCACGCTATTATTCCAAAACTTAAAGCCGCATTGAAAATCACATGATAGAAATCCAAAAGCTAAACCAAAATGTTACATTAATATAACAGTTAAGCACACACGAGCCTATAAGTACTATATTAAGAAATGAAGGAATGAATCTGTTGCATCACATGAGAGATAAAATTTCAAAGTTTGATCAACATTAAAATAGCACGACAGTTTATAATAATCCAGTAAATATCTTGTGATGTGAAAATAGTGACAAAATCAAATATAGGTCCCACGTGTAGATCGTCTCTTTAAAGTTTCATTAAACAAAATAATTGTAGTTTCAAAGATCGAGCAATTAAATGATAAAGTTCGAGAGTGAAAGATTAAAAGAAAAAAGAAGTTGATAAACAATCAAAGATTAAGAAAATGTTTTCATTTCAAAATAAAAAATAGAAGTTTTTACTTCATAACATGTATAAAATAAATTCAATAACAAAATAAAATGAAATTATTAAATAAAATAATAATCATCAAGTTCATCTCATTAAAGCTTAATTCCAAAATTTAAATTTTCAATGTTAAATACTCAGTTGAAATCAATCAAACACTTCCGTTATGTACTTTGAAAGATACAAAAAATAACAATTTATTAAATAAAACGAACACATTTATTTATTAAACAATAAGAACTACAAACTAATACTCAAATTATGTGTAATATAAACAACATGTAATGTATAATAACATTTTCTGCTATAAAAATGTCCTACACTGTAATGATTTGTAATATAATCGTATAAAGTAATATTCCAATGTCGTGTTATGTAATGTCATGTAATGTATCTAACAAAGAAATATAATGTAATGGACCTTACAATGTAATGTCATGTAATGTTCCTTACAATGTAATGCGTAATGTAACGATGTAATGTCTGGATAAGTGTAATGTAATGTAATATACCGTAACGTAATATACTATAATATAAGTGTAATGTAATGTAATACGCATACCTTCAGTTGTTTTATTTCTGTTTGTTTTCGACGAGGACACGCGGAACTTGAGATTACCGAGCATCCGCGACACGGAGGAAGACGATGAGGGAGAACACATGTCACGCCGCTTCGACCTCTAATCTACTCTCTCTCTCCTTCTCTTTCAATCTCTCTCCCGCAGTCAATACTATCCGATAAATCGCTTAATTCAACGCAAATGATAATTATCGCGCGTGTTAATTGAACGTAAGATAAATGTCCGTGATGATAATAAGAGATAATTTAATTTAATTATGAGAGACCGTTTTATCACTGATCGACCTTTCTGTCTCGTGTCTCGACGTCTAATGAAAGCAAAGCGACGCAACGTGGACTCTAATAACACTGGCTAGACTCACGGGGCGGGGCTTAGCTGGCTAGACAGGCTGGGGCGCGGCTAGACTCTAGCCGGGGAGGGGCGAAAGAACTCGCGGGCAAAACGAGACAGGCTGAGTTATTTGGCTAGACAGGCCCTGGCGGGCTAGACAGGCTAGTGGACTAGCGGGCTGCTAGGCCGAGTAGAGGTCGATGCGGACGTACGCGCCAACGTAAATAAACCGAACAATGCAATACAACGCCCGCCAAGAATTATATTTTTATCCAAATACTGTCAAAATGTCATAAAATTTAACGTATAAAGTATATTTATTTCCAGTAAATATAAATATTATAATTTGATTAAATTCTATGCTATATTTAATGTTAAATAAAATATAGCGCGCAGGATTATGTCGCGTCGCGGATGAACACTCAATGTCTGGAATTTGATCTAGTTGGCACTCGGCCAAAATGTCTAAAAAGGCAGCGGGCTAATGATTCTGGCACGCTGCCAGATATTCTGTTCGCATGTGAATATGCGTCTGAATGTACCGTGTGAATCAATAATGTAAATATTTCATCCCCCCCCCCCACACACTTGGGTCACATTTTCTCCTTCATTTTCGCGCTTTCTCCTTTTATTATGATAATGACGACCTTTCATTATGGTCGCCATGGTCGTAACACGAAGAGGTTTATATTTATAATACTAATCGACCTTATTTGGTTCATTTTTGTCATAAAAATGATGATTTGCAATCATGAGATTGTGTAATTTTTGTAAAGTAGCTGAAATCATAATATTGATTTAGAATTGGAGTAGTGCAGAATGATTTTTGTATTGATTTGAGTTCAAGATTTGAATTAGATTTGAAATCTGGTCTAATATTGATTTTAAGTGAAATTAAATGAGTATGATGCGAAGTTGTGACTGACTTAGAATTCATTAGTTTTGACAAAAATTTAGATTTTTAAAAGTAACAATCAATGACAAATGTAGAATAATTAGTAGTCATAAAAAATACCCGGTTAAATGTTTATTAACATCATATTGATTGTTTACTCCGTCTTTAAACTAATGAAATAGAAAGTTTATTTATAATTTTTATATTTTATCAACTTGCGCTACAGCGTTAGCATACCTCAGCGTTACTAGATCTAGCAGCTATTGTACACTTTTTCTTGATTTTTCTTCTTGAGCCATTTTTTTAAATCTTAAAAATCTAATGAATTGTGAAATATTCGTGATATCAGTAGTAACTGCACGCAGCCGTCTGTGTTTGATGTTGTTCAGCCTATAGTATTGTTGGACAGTACATATGAATGTTTTTTGCATAATTAGGGTCAATTGTGACGCAAAAAAAACAAAGAACATGTTAAGCAAAGGTTTTATATTGATTAGGATTCCTGTGTGATTATGTTAAAAAATTGATTATATATAATTGAGCAAAGTTTACTATACAAATAAGTTATCAATTAATTAGGTTCCAACTACTAAATTACCAAATTAGTACTCAATTTTCATATCTATAAATCAAAAATTTTGGCCTATATTCAATGGAAGTAACTTTTGTAACTAATTTATAATTGACTAGTTCTCTGAAAAATTTGAAATAAAACCCAAAAAATAATATGAACACAGGATATAAGTTACATAAATGTTTTCTTATCAATTCAAAGTTTGACATATTCATAATTTCTAAATATTTTTCCTGTTTTTTATTTAATTATGCTGCGAAACATTCAACTTGAATTATTAATTTTTTCTCGCATATGATTATAAAAGGTCGTTCTGTCCCGTTTTCTCAATGGCATTTGACCGTCAAGCGCTTTTCAAGTGTGACTTTCAAAAGTCCTGTGACTTCAACTTAATTGAAACGTTACGGGCCATTAACATAGGCTTCAAAAACGTGTAGTAAGCGTAGGCGTCTGTTTTTCAAGAGCTAGTAACAAGCCGTAACAAGATAGCCTGTCACTATTGATTCAGTTTAAGGGGGTGGGGGGGGGGGGGTGTAGAGGGAGGTTTTAATTTTAAAGGTGACCGTGTAAAGTTCTAGGAAACGTACCGAAGTAAATTGAAGTCAAATTTAATGATATCTTCTTGCAATGGTAACTTATAGTGATCGTTTGTATTTATTGACATTGATGATTTGAAACAAAAATGACGAATATGTTAATGATAAATGAAATTGTGAACAATTGAATTTTTATTAATGAGAAGAACTTACAAGATTAATTTCAATGATAAAATATTAGCAGACTAATATTTAAGGTTTAATTAGCGTTGCTTGTTATGTGTGATGTTCTGTAATGTTTAATATATGTCTTGTAATATATTCTTAATTTTTTTTTAAAAATGTAACAAATCTACATTTTATATTAAAAAGGAAATTTTTGTTAGCTTCTGTATCTAGACTGCTAAATATTTATGTACGCAACAAATGTACACACATATTTCAGGTTCTAATCAACCAAATGCAATTTTCCGTGATATTTGTAATATTTTCATATAAACTTTATGTGATTCTATATATCGTACAGACTACCTTATTTTTTAATTGTTGATAAACTTTAATATATTTTATACAGTGTAAACATTTTTAGTGATTTTTTAGACACTGTGCATGTAGCATTATTTACCGAAAACGAAATAAGCAGGTTTATGTTCATATTGCATGTGCAACTGTTACATGTAAACAACTACAAAATAAATCATTGTCATCAGTACTATTGTATCTTTAAAAGGCTCTCAAAATCTGAAAATATTTGTCAGTTTAAACCAAATATTTTCAAAAGCATGCAATCTTTTAAAAACGATAACACAACTAAACAGCAAAGACGTATAATTGCGTCAATGACGTGCATAAATGATTGGGTTGCAACAAGTAATAGATAGCATTGCTATGCATAAGTTTGTCAAGTAAGTGCATTCATTGACTTCAGTAAGACTTATTGCTTTCTCATTGTTGCGACCTCGAATCAACGTCTTAACAGGGCTTCTTGTTACTATACACATGCAATGTTCAAGGCCTTCTGTCATTTTGTCGCATTTACGTCTGAAGTATATATTTCTGTGAAAATTAATTACATGTAACAGGGCTAAAAAATGTATAGAATGCAAAAATGTATATACGTGTAATAGTTTTAAAAATTTCGTTTTATTTGATTTTTATTTACATTCTATATTAAACATACTAAATTTGTTTACTTTTATAATTATGTTTCCTTTGTTTGTGTTAAGCTTTTTTTATTTCATTTTAGTTAATTTTGTTAATTAGTTAAATACACGTGTATTCATTTAAGGTGTATATTCTCCATATGATCCTTAAATATATTTTAAAAAGTTGTTCATAGCTTGCTAGAAATTAAAGACTTATATTAATGCTAAAATATTTCATTTTATCAGGCTGTAATATTGTTAGTAACTTGGCAAAGTGTTGATACAAAAAAGCATTGCAAGCCAATGTATGACGTCAATGCATTTAGGTGTCACCTAATACAAAGGGTGTTGCCATGTAACCGATACATCCCATGCATATTAAATAACATGGTGTTCCAAGTGCAACAAATGCAAGAAAATTGTGAACCGCTTCGATCTTTATATAAGATTTCCATATTTAAGTTTCGTCCAGTTTTTGTTTATTTATTAATTTTAAGTGTATTTCATATTCTTTCAAATTCGTGAAGAGTGACAAGGGGAGAGAGCTTGATAAGGCGCAGTTATAGCATGAAGGTGTTACATTTCAGATTGACCCTTCTAAAAAATCTGCATCACGAAAATTGAACTTTAATATATATAAAATAATATAGCTTTAAGTTTATGAAAAGCAATCAGTAGCGGATTATGAATGCAATGAGAAATGTTGAATCGAAATTAACTTCTGGATTCTCAGTATACAGTGTATCGTTTGCAATTAAAAAAGAAGTGAAATAAGTTTAAAAGTTATTTATAATGAGCATTTCACCTCAA
>JAQIXG010002947.1:0-16208 GCA_034700105.1 Oconnorella tubifera
ATGTTTTATAACAATTGTGTCTATGATGGTTGCATGACTGTCGACAACTCGACTGTGTGTCGCAGTTTTGAAGCGTATGATGAATATTGTCAGAGATACGGAGCGTACAGTAATTGGACTGAAATAAGAAACTGCAATAAATGTGGGAGCTTTTCTCTATATTTTCTGTTTTGCATATATTTATCAAATCGCATGCATTTAATATCGATTTTATTGTCATTGACATTTATTTAGCTGATGATAATTTAATTAAATAAATAGAAATTCTAATTAGATTTAGAGAAAACGATATTGAAGTGTAATTTAACTGTATCGCTATTATTAAATGTTTATGTATTTCTTTGCAGCTAAAAATGAAACAAAAGAAGGTAGGTCTGCATTTATTGAATACTGGATAACAATGCTGACAGACACTCTTATCTTATGTAGTCTGTTTAGCGATTAGTGAATTTTAATAAATTATAAAATCAGTTCATTTGAAGAAACTTTAGTTGTTTATTCAGCTGAATATTAATGTATATTTTTCCATATATTATAGAAGTCTATTTGCTGCAATTTGTCTATTGTGTCTATTTGTAAACTGTACTATGCAATGAACTGAAAATAAATTTAACTGTAATGTTAGCATACTGAGAGAAATAAATCTCCAATAGTCAAATTTTCAAGACTATTTATAAATATATATCTAATAACTGAACACATCTAAAACGTAATAGCAAGATATTTTTTTCTAAAAAGTAACAATAATGATTTTTTTGTCTAAAAGGGTTAAAATAAACTGAATCTTGTACATTATATACATTTTTAGCTGATGCAACGTGTATCACATCAACTACACCTACAAACACATCGACTACACCTACAAGCACATCGACTACACCTACAAGCACATCGACTTCAGATACAAGCTATATGACTACATTTACAAGCACATCAACTACAAATGCTACAACAATAAACGAAGGTAAGTCAAATAATTTTTTTATCAAGTCCTTTGTCATATCTTTTGTTTCATCAATTACGCCTGTTATGATTATCTATTATTCAGTCATTTTCTGTGACAAAATGTAATGTGGTCTATGACTCTATGTTATCACTTATTCGATATGCTTGACTTTGGGAAAATGACTTCTGCTATTAATTGATTACAGTTTCAGTTAGAAATAGGTCGATTGTAATATTATAATGGCGTTTCTTTATTTAATGAAAATTTAATACTTGATAACAATGCTGATAGACACTGTTATCTTATGTTATCTGTTTAATGATTAGTGAATTTTAATAAGTTATGAAATCAGCTTATTTGAAGAAACGTTACATCTTTATGCAACTGAATATTAATGTATTTTTTCCATATATAATAGAAGTCTATTTGCATAAATTTGTCTATTTAGTTTATTAAATTTTGTAAACTGTTTTATGCAATGAACTGAAAATAAATTTAATTGTAATGTTAGCATACTGAGAAAAATAAATCTCCAATAGTCAAATTTTCAAGACTATTTGTAAATATATATCTAATAACTGAACACATCTAAAACCTAATAGCAAGATATTTTTTTCTGAAAACGCAATAATAATGATTTTTTTGTCTAAAGTGGTTAAAATAAACTGAATCTTGTACATTATAAACATTTTTAGCTGATGCAACCTGTATAATACATGGCCTAGATTTATTGATTTAGTTTTAGTTTTTTAAAGAAATGATCTTTCTTAGAGTTTACATTTCTACTTGGATATCAAAACTTTTCTTTTATAAGTTACAGCAAATTTTTTTAATAATATTTACTCTATTATTCATGCTCAAAGATTTGATAGCGTCCTCTACTTTAGTTTATTATACTTATACTTATTAATATTGTAGTGTACACTGAATGTTCGGCAAGTGGAGATCCACATATTTACACATTTGATAAACAATGGATTCATTATCAAGGACTTTGTAAATATGTTCTTGTTGAAAGTACCAATGCTTCATCTCACAACTTTTCTATTTATGCTAAAAATGAATTCCTAATCGGCACAGTTGCCGTTATTCTGTACATCGAATATGTCAGCAATAATGTGACTGTACGATTCTGGAGAAATCTTCGTACTGATCCCGCAGGCATTGGGTTCGCTGCAAAAGTTGCTGTTGCTTATGGTCAACGGCTTGATGACATGACGGTAGATTACAACTTGATTCTAAAATAAAAATTAGTTAGTGCTGTTTTAATTATAAGGCATTTTACTTAGAGTCATAAAACCCATTAATTGCAATTTGTCTTTGTCAAACATATGGGATGCTTGCTTTTACAATGTGATTTATTGAATTTTCATTCAGAGAAAAGATTTAGCCATCACAAAATTTCCACACAATGAGGAAGGCTTAACAATCGATCAAGATCGTTCGGGTTACACTTATCTTACAACAGACTTTGGTTTAAGCATTAAATATTCCACCTACTATTACATCAGCGTAACATTGCCATCCACACTGATGAAAAAAGTCACCGGAGTTTGTGGAAACTTTAATGGAATTTCAGCGGATGATTTAACAACATCAATTGGTGTAGATGTTACTAATGATGCTGATCGCTATTATGAGATTGGTTATAGTTACACTGTGGATGATCCAGAGAAGCATGATAACAAGTAAGAACAATATTTGTGAATGAGATTAAGTAAATATTACATCACAAAGTTTTCTTAATCTTACTTGAGTTCATTTCATGTAAATCGATTGTTATATATACTATTAATAAATTCTGTTGCTTATTATTATTGGTTATTGTCTAATTTTGTTGGTAAAATATATATTAAATGTTTATATTTTAGGAGTTGCAAGATTCCATCTCCAGTTTCTAAAGCGCCTAGTGAGGATCAATGCGATAAGGAAATGTACCAGGCATCTTGTGGTCCAATCATCGGAGATTTGGGGCTATTCAACTCTTGTATATCAGAAATAGGAATTAATGCATCTCAATCATTCTATGACAACTGTGTGTTTGATGGATGCGCAACAAAAGATAATACGTCTGTTTGTCTGAGTCTGGAAGCTTTTGCGCAGCGCTGTCTTGCATTAGGAATATCAGTGGATTGGCGAGTTGCAACGGGCTGTGTTGCAGGTTTGCATCTTGATGTACTGTTTTTTGTCATTCTGTAATGACAGAGTTTACATGGCAAATAAGGCAGTGAATTTTTTTGAAAGTTGTTAGTCTTTATGCATTATACAATTACTATAATTTTATGTGTAACTTTATCATGTATCCTGTAAAAGTTTTATTGTGTATCAATCTTTGATACATATTTTATAATTCATTTTGTTGTGAGATAATGACAAATAATTGTTACTTTCAGCAAACTCAACGTGCGTGATATTTGGTAATGTTCATTATATGACATTTGATTCTCAAATGCTTGAATATCAGGGAACTTGTAAACACATTCTAATGACGACTAACAAAACTTCCAACTTCACGGTGTATGCAAAAAATATAAAATATTTGGAATCCAATGTTTCTGTTCTCAGCTATGTTGAAGTACTTTATAATGATAGAATTATAAGATTTTGGCAGAATATCTCAAACGTTGAAGTTGCAACAGTCTATGTTGCTGTATTCGCGAGTCGCCTTTTGATTGATGAAGAGGAGGTAAGATTAAATAGAGAATCATTATTAATCAAGTTTTTCTTACTGATGCAAATTAAAGATGAAATTCAGTATTATATTTATTTTGATGTTAATATTTTGTGCAAGTGATTTGACATTGTTATACGCTATGAACATGTTATTTATTATATTAGCTATATATTGGTTGGATTGTCAAGGATTTATTTATAGAAATAATATTACAGCTATGCTCACATATGCTTTTTACTGCTACTTATTTAATAGTGTTAACTTTCCATTGAGTTGACTTTTCATTTTTGATATTAAACTTTTGGCATAATGAATTAGTGAATTAAATATTGATATATTTAATTCAGAAATTTAATAAAATTTGTATATACACAATAAGTTTCTTTACCTTTTTCCAATTCCTAGATTATTATTATTTTTTATTGAATGTACTAGTCATTTATGCTTGTGCACATTTCATCATATAATTTTATAGAATATTCTACTGTTCATTTAGGCTAGTGATTATGCCATTAAGTCATTTCCCTACGGCATATCTAATTTCGTCATCAAAAAAGATTCAGAAAGTCACGCTACCCTGACATCATCTATAGGTCTGACTCTGAAATATGACGCATATGCTTATTCTGTGAGCATCACATTAGACTCTCATTACATGACATTTGTCAGTGGGGTGTGCGGCAATTTTGACGGAAATGCTACAACGGACCTTGTGACTGCAACTGGAGAAGATGTCAGTCAAGCTTATGATGCTGGTCTGAAAATTGGCAACAGTTTTGTAAAACAGGAAGATAACGAGAATATGAATGCATCGTAAGTGAAAAGCAGTAATTTTTATGTTTTATGTAACTTTATCTATTACTTTGGCTCTAGTTTAATTTACGTGTCATAAGTTCAAATTATTTGGTCAATGAGTAACTTTATTTCAATTGATATGTAATTCAAATTTCTTCAGAATAGTAGGAATAGTTTCATGATAGTTGATCTTTTAGTTTTTATTATTTCATTTTAATCGCTAAATTATCACGTGAAATACAAATTAACTTATGCTGGTTAATTTTTCTTTTATATTAAGAAATTGCACAATTCCGGAGATTCAATCTTACTGTACATCTGATAATTCAACTTATAAATCTTCCTGTAATGATATAATCGTTGCATGGGGCGTGTTTAACAACTGCTTCGCTTTGATTGGCTATCCAATGGCAAAGTTGTTTTATGATAATTGTGTTAATGATGGCTGCCTGACTCAAGATAACGCAATAGCTTGTCACAACTTTCAAGTTTATGAAGATTACTGCGAGAGACACGGAGCATATAGCAACTGGACGGATGTTATAGATTGTCATAGATGTAAGCTATTTTTTAACAATTTTGAATAAATTGAAAATTTACCATAAATTGCCGCGTATTTTAAAACCATCTCAGATTTCTTTATATTTTGTCTATATTTCAATTTAAATATATTTCAGTTTATGCAATTTAATCAATAACTTTTGTTTTTTAGATACAAAGACCAACGAAACTGGTATGTATTAATAATGTTGTTGATATTCGTGTTCTATGTTCTTCGTATAAATCGCCATTAATTTATTTCGTAAAATAAAGCAAGTGTATATGATAATTCATATTATTTACTTTTATGTGGTCATTTTTGCAGTTGCTGGTCTTACATTGTAAGAATAAACTTTATTTAAGTACTGTAATAGTTTATAATTCATTTGAAATTAAGAATTGAATACATATAATGCGATAAATTGACAACTAACTACTGGTCTTAATACCTTTATTATATCTTATAACTTAAGATGAGAGCATTTCACCCATTTTAACAACACAAATTAGATAATCATTTTCTGTTTATGAGAAGTTAATTTCTTTTTATTATACCATAGCTTATACGTTGGATTAAAGTAAAATTTTATATTTGAAGTAACGAACAGATTTTCTATGATTCTCTTTGCTGGATGTGTTATAGTATAATGATAAATTTCCTTGTTATAGCCTAAAATTTACTGCTCTTTCTTTTGTTATTCCAGGTTACTGTTCCATGCAAGGCGATCCACATTATCGAACTTTTGATGATGAAACTTTTAGCTATCAAGGAACCTGCAAATATTTACTAGTTAGCACTCTAAGCAGCGCACCTGCTCAGTTTAAGGTCTTTGCTAGAAATGAATATTTAACAAAAACAGCAAAAAAGAACAATGTTGCGGTGCTGCTTTATATCGAAATTCAGTATGAGGATACAGTTGTTCGATTCTGGAGAAATAATCTATCTGATCCAAGGGGCGTCGGTTTTACAAAGATATCAGTTATTCCTTCAAGTCTCGCTGAGAATATACAAGTATAATTATTTTATAAATATGTAAATTCTTATTATTTGTTTTTGTATTTAAATGTGGAGTTGTTGTTATTTGTCTCTTGAATTGATCAATGCACTGATATTCAGTTTTTCCGAATATTAAGAGAATCTATATATATACATCTGTGACTATATTTGTTGTCATATGTTTCATTTTATTTGTCACTCTGTTTTTTTGTATATGAGCTCATCAAATAATTCCATAGTTTATTCTTATTCATATTGACATTATATTTCATTTTTTCGCTTTTCTGAAAATAGGTACTCTTGTCTTTTAATACAACTCTTCAATTAAACTATTCTCTATTTTCAAATTCGTCCAATAACTCCAGTAAATTAAATATAAGCTGTAAATAAAATGCCAAGAAATAGGTTATAGTGGGTAGACTATAAAGTGTATTAATTTTCTAGCGAAATTTAGAAGTTTTAAAAAAGTTGACGAAATTGTATCACTCTATTTTCTAGTTAGATCAATTCCGAGTCAACGCTACTCCGTATAAAGCAAACGACTTTATCATCACACAAAACATTGATGGCCTCACAACTTTTACTTCTTCCTTCAATCTCACTGTGGAGTACAACTCTAACTTCATAGCGACAATTACGTTATCACCAAGTTATTCCAATGAAGTAAGGGGTCTTTGCGGGAATTACGATGGGCAAAAAAAGAATGACTATTTGAAATCAAACGGAGTTTATCCGAGTGGAGCTTTTCCGAGTGGTCAGATTGGTGACAGTTACGTGGTTTTAGACGACCCAGAGAATCCAGACAAATCGTAAGTATAACTATACTTATCTTTTTGCAAATAAAAGTTTGGCTGTAAGTTGTTGAAAAAGTGAATACATAAGCAGATTAACAATTTACAAAAGTAAGCAAATTAGAATAAAATGATGATTAATAATAATTACGGTCTACAGAATTAATGATGTTTCTGTTTTTTACAAATTTAAATATTAAAGATTTTGGTTGTCTTCAAAATTTACTTGCAATTATAATATACATTGATTTTTGGTGTTATGGCAGAACGAGTTGTGAGTGAACCAAAACTTTTACAAATTTTAGTTTTCCAATCTCCAGATTTTTAGATAAGTTTACCCTAATCCATTTTTTCTCAAGTCAAATTAAAATTATTCTATTTACATTGGTGAAAATGAATACCCCATAAGATTTTTTGCTATTAGACAAAATTCCCAAATAGATTGAAAATTATTTTCGTCATATATAAAGGCTAATTATTTATGAAATACTATAATGACATTTATACTTGTATTGATTTTTTTCAGACACTGCCATGACACTTCACACACGAGAAAATTTATTTTAAGTTGTGATTACATAGAGGATGAAGATTACTTCCAATCTATTTGCTCGCCAATTATTAATACTACGGATGTATTCAATTCCTGCATTGGCATAATTGGTCACGACATCGCTGTTTCATTTTACAATAACTGTATTTATGACGGATGCTCATCAATTATGACCGACACTGCGCCACCGAAACATCTGGCTAATTCTTCGCTATCGTCAATGGCGCGCTATATGAATCTGTCGGCATCGCAATGTCTGAATTTTGAGGCGTTTTCGAATTATTGTGAAAAGAAAGGAGTGAGTTTAGATTGGCGCATGGCTACAGGCTGTGTTGCAGGTAAACTGAATTTATCATATTACTTTTTTGTTTGTTTAATGGAATTGTGTTGTTATTTGTTTCCGGTGATTATGTATTCCGTGTTACTAACGCATATGTTATTAAATATTAACTTTTTACAAGTTTTGGATTATTCTAAAACTGTTTGATGAAATATAACTGTAAAATAATATTAAACTTACCTCATGAATTAAAATATTATAGCTTATTTGTTGACTATATTTAAATTTGAGTTTATATTCTTTTTTTTCAGCAAATGCCACATGCACTGTATCAGGCCACGTACACTATGCAACATTTGACGGTCAATTCATTGACTACCAGGGAACCTGTAAACATATCCTTGTTCAAACCAATGACAATTCATCAGCTAATTTTACCATTTATGTCAGAAATGAAAAATACTATGCGACAAATGTTTCCGTAATGAAATACGTTGAAATAGTTTATAATGAGACCGTTATCAGGATTTCTAGGAATGATCTGCCAGGACCAGGGATATCCAATGTTGCTAAAGTTATTTTGGTCACAAATTTCTCTATTAGTGACATTGAGGTACAAACTATTTTACTCTTATTTGTATATTAACAATGAAAGAGTAGATATTGTTTATATATCTTTTTGACCGGCGAATTAAGTATATATAGGGTTAAGTTTAAAGTCATGAATTACTGTATTAAATGATCAATATTATAATTTCTTAAAATTACTCAAATGCATTACTTTGCAACATTTAAATAGTTTATCTTTTTCATATCCTTACAGTCTATATCAGCATATTACTTTATCAATAAGACAATTATTTCATTACTAATTATTATTATTGCAGAATATGCAGACAATTATTGAGGATTTTCCATACAACGTTTCTGGTATGATGATCGATTGTGACTTGGATGGCACAATCACATTATCAACATCTTTTGGTCTCATTTTAAACTACACAGTAAACTTTGTTGCAAGTATCACATTGCCGTCAAACTTCATGACTCAACTTACTGGCATGTGTGGAAATTATGACGGAAATTCCCAAAATGATAAAATGACGGCTGATGGGAAAGATGTTTTGGGGAATGTTAACGCAGATCTGGAAATTGGGAATAGCTACGTAGATCGAAGTGATGGAGAAAATCCAAATAATATGTCAGTGTCTTATAAATAAATAATTGTAGTATTTTAATTATTATATTTTTTAATTTTTCGTTAAATAAATATTCTGATCCATCAAAGTAGCTTTGACCAATTAGCCCTGATTATTACCTTTTCATTTTTTAACACTAAATTAAAAATAATTAATTTAGTCAAAATTACCATTTTAATGTTTAGGAACTGCACTATTGCCAAACCACAGCCAGTATGTACCACAATTTTCCTCCCTACAAAAGCCTCTCCGCATGATAATTGCAACGCGACAATTGACCTCCGTGGTCCGTTCAAAGATTGTGTTGCAATAGTTGGTTATCCTATAGCAAAGATCTTCTATGATAACTGCGTCTATGATCGCTGTGCAACTAATGATAAGGAAGTTGTGTGCAGGAATTTCGAGTTCTTTGATTTGTATTGTCGGAGATTCGGAGTATTCGTAAACTGGCAAACTGCAACTGGATGTGAATCTCGTATGTTCAAATTTTATTTTTATTTACTTTCTTTTTATGTTAACTCATTAATTTTGACCATTTATTGGCAAATTCTGACAATTTTAATTGAAAGTTTAGTACAAGTTTGCAATTGATATAATTAATATCATACATTGTGCTCAAGTGATATAAACACAGCTGAATGCTGGTGAAAGATACTCATGAAGTTTGAAGAATAAAATCTTAAATTGATAATATAATACTGCTGTAAAATATTAGATCAGATTTTAAGTCTACACAGAATCTATGTGCATAGCCTAGAAATTAATTAACATTTGTTATTTAATTCATTTAGTTATTAATCCATTATTCTGTCATTCTTATTTTCAAACAGCATACGTTGCATGCAGTATGTCAGGCGATCCTCACATTCACACATTTGATAATGTGATGATCCATTTTCAAGGACTTTGTAAATACACTGTTGTTGAGAGCACATCTCCTACAAAATTTAGCGTTTACGCGATTAACGAAAGGCTCTATAGCAAACAGGTTGCGGTGATCTTATATCTTGAATTTGTCTATAAGGATTATATAGTGAGATTCTGGAGAAACTTGATGTCAAATCCAAAAGGAGTCGGTTGTACGAAGGTGACAGTTGTGAAAGGAACGCGTCCAGTTGATCTTCAGGTAGAAAATGTTTCTGATTTATAGTATTTCTCTCTTTTTGAGACTGAAAACGTGTGCAAAATATAAGAAAATTTAGTTCAAATACTGCTCGTAGATTATTGTTAAAAGTTTATTGTTAAAAGATATATTATTAAAAGATTATTGTCATAGATATATTATAAGGGATTTTTATTATAAATGCGTGTTTGATAAACAATTTAAAACTACTGAGTTATTTTGCTAGATGTTTGCATAAGTATTAATTTTTCACTAATTTTTTAGTTTTAGGTTAATTATAAGTAACTTTTACTATAGTATAATTAACAATGTTTGTAATATATCTGCAGAACCCTGCTCATTTCGTTACAAAGTTTCCCTACAATGTTACTGAATTTGTCATAACTCTCGACAAATATTGCAATGTTGCGTTAACTACAAATTTTGGCGTGGTTATCGTATACGGTAATTACCGAGGCTATGTGTTTCTATCTACAAAACTTCGTAAAAAAGTGACGGGTGTTTGTGGCAATTTTGACGGAAAAGCATCCAATGACTATAAAAGTAAAGCAGGCATCGATTTATCACGCGCAGTGGATGGACATTATATACTTGGTGACAGCTATGTAGTGAATGATCCGGAAAAAACTGATAACACGTGAGTTTTGTTTTTAATCTATATTTACATCTCGAAGTGTTTAAATAATAAGATTATAATATTCCCAATCAGAAATAAAATTCCCACACACACATTGATTTGATTGTCAATGATATTGGTAGAAAGCTAATATTTAATTATTAATATTACTCTAATTAAATAATCGATATGCGAAAATTTCGTCAAAGGACGATTTGTCAACGGACTGTTTGTCAAGGATATTCGCCACGTTTAGGATTAGGTTTAGGGTTAGGTTTAGGGCTATGGTTAGGGTGAAGGTTAGGGGTAGTGGTTATAATAATCGTCCATTATGAACAGTCCGTTGATGAATTATCTTTTAATGAAACGTCCTAGAAGCAAATAATCATGCACAATTTTTTGGCAAAGTTTGTAATAATAAATACAATCATAAATAAAATTAAATGCAGAGTGTAAGAAAGAGATGACAGCTAATCAAATTGCAAGTATATATTTACAATTCGACTTAATGATTCTTCTTTTCTGACTTTTATGAAATTGAATTTCTAGGAGCTGCAAGATCCCTGATCCAATCGTAACCACTGCTGTCCCGATAACAACATCATTATCAACTCCTAATCCAAATGCTGCTAGGGTTGGAAAGAGATCTCTTCCTGATACTGAACCACAAAATGTCATTGATCAGTCTGGTTGTTCTGCAAGTGAAATGACAACAGTTCAATCGTCCTGCTATGTTATCTCTGATCAGTATGGTGTGTACAATGACTGTATTGCTGTGTTGGGGAACGATACTGCTCTGGATTTTGCTGATAATTGTGTTTACGATGCGTGTGAATCGAAGGATGATGCATCTATTTGTAGAAGTATGGCCGATTACGCTTCATTGTGTCAAGAGAGAGGTGTTACGGTAGATTGGAAGATCGCTACAAACTGTGTACCAGGTAAAATAATATTAAAACATATGAAGAAATATAATGTTAACGGAATAGTTAAGTTGAAGGGCTTGCTCTTTGTAATTCTTTAAAAACATTTAGAGTAATATGATTCAAGCTTAGAATTCTTAAACAATTGCATTTCTTAAATTGATTTGTCAATATTTGTGACATTAGTTTAAACTTATTACTAAAATATCATCTTAACACTTTCATTTATTAATAATTTTCATGTTGAGATATTAGTTAAATTACTAACATATTTGTGATAGTGTCTTTTAAAGGATATTCATTCATTAATCTATTTTGATTATCTCTGTAGATAACGGAACATGTACAATATCAGGTAATGTTCATTATACGACATTTGATGGGCAGTTGATGCAGTATGAAGGGACCTGCAAACTTGTTCTGGTCAACACCACTAGTCACGATTCTTCTAAATTCATTATTTACACGAAAAGTGAAAAGTATTACAATACACCAGTTTCCGCTTTGCAGTACATCGAAATTGTCCATTATAATACAACTATGCGATTTTGGAGAAACAGTTTAGTTATTGAAGATGAAGTTATTAATGCACATGTAGCGGTATTTATTCAGAATGATACCTTGCAAAAAGATGTTAATAATGACACTATAGATATAGAGGTATATTTATATTTTTTATGATGTATTAATTGTTTTTCACTGTTTTGATGTAAATATAGAATAAAAATCAAATACTAGTATATTTAATGAAATTAATTTGTAATTTATTTGAAATTTGATACTCTATGATTAGAATCTGGAGTTAATACAAAATTATCGGCCATTCTACTTGTTATTTAGCAAGTTTTGAATATTAAGTGTTTGGTTTGAATTCTAGTTTAATATGACAGAATATTGTAATTAAACTTAATTGCCTTACTGTTATATTTATTTTATAGTCACCGAAATATGCTATTGAAGCATTTCCATACAACGGGGATGATTTTGTAATTGATAAAGAATCAGACATCATAATTACTCTCTCGACATCCTTTGGTCTCACAATTCGCTACAATGCTGCATCATTTTCTGCAATCATTACACTGGACAAACAACATATGGCCAAAGTTAATGGACTGTGTGGTACCTTTGATGCGAATGAAGACAATGATCTTTACACAGCAGATGGAAAGGACGCTAGTCAAGTTCCTGATGCTTTCTTAGAAGTCTGCAATAGTTACGTTGTTACTGATGATGAAAATTTGAATGAGTAAGTTTTAATTTATATTTTTAATGCTATATTCTATACTTGTGTTTTTCATTGACTATTTCATTTTATTATGTTTTTTGCTATGAATTGTTTTACTGAACAATCAGCAGCCGTATATTAAAGGTAGGTGTGAGCATAATCAAAAGTTTTACTTGCTGAATATCAACAAAATTTAATTAGAGTAATTTCTTAAATAAGAGCAATTCATAGATGTTTGAGTTAAAGCTCTTATTTTTGGATAATTCAATCATTGTGAAGGCATATATTTTGTATAGATCTTAATGTTTACATTATACATTTTATACAGAAACTGCTCGATTGATAAGCAACAGTTGGAATGCAGTGATGACTATAATAAGGATATCTATTCATCTGCCTGCCATGAAATAATTGACCCAAATGGTGCATTTACAAACTGCTTTGAAACACTTGGTTATGCAGTCGCTGAAATATTTTATAATAATTGTGTCTATGATGGTTGCATGACTGTCGACAACTCGACTGTGTGCCGCAGTTTTGAAGCGTATGATCAATATTGTCAGAGACATGGAGCGTACAGTAATTGGACGGAAGTAAGAAATTGTGTTAAAAGTAAGTATATTGCTATTTTGTTTGAAATTATTATTTGTTAATTGTGTCATTTTATATTGAATTTTTCGCAGATGCATTATGCTATTATGGATTTTATCTTAAATTGAAGATGACATATTTCTCTAAAATTCTGCAGATACAAATCTATCGGTGCATTATCATTAAACATTTGTATGTATATTATGTTGTAGCTGCAAATTAAAATCTTCAATTTAACTAATCTATTCGTAATTTTCAAAGACTTTATTCAGAAGTTTTGTAATTTTATATTAAACAGCGTGTTTCTGTTTCTTTATAGTTAAAAATAACACGGAGGATAAAGAAACTGGTATGTTATTGCACTGTACATTTTTGTAAATCTGTAATGAGCTTTTGAATGAATCTAGTTAAAATTCATTAGTCTGAATAAAGTATTGCATTTTTAATGAAATTACTCTTGCAAGACATACATTATTTTCTTTGTAGTTTTTACAACATGTTCGGCAAGTGGAGATCCACATATTTACACATTTGATAAACAATGGATTCATTATCAAGGACTTTGTAAATATGTTCTTGTTGAAAGCACCAATGCTTCATCTCACAACTTTTCTGTTTATGCTAAAAATGAATTCCTAATCGGCACAGTTGCCGTTATTCTGTACGTTGAATATGTCAGTAATAATGTGACTGTACGATTCTGGAGAAATCTTCGTACTGATCCCTCAGGCATTGGATTTGCAAAGGTGGCTGTGTCTTATGAAAGCCAGCCAGATGACATCAGGGTAGAGTAGTTTCTGTATTTTGCTCAGTTTAGTTTGAAGTTAAATAATTGTTTACGTTGCGCAATTGAAGATAGGCATTTCATTCAAATCTGACATTTATGAAGCATTAAAACTTTTGCTTGTATTTATAATATCTATATTTATCTATATTACAATAATTTTTCTAATTTTCTTGCTTGGCATCTAATATTGAAATTCCAATGGCCTTGTTAGCTTTATTTTTGTATCTAATTATTCAACTTTCTTATTATTTTTGATAAATATACTAGAATGAAATTTTAGTTACTTTGGTTAGAGTGAAATTTCTGCTTTCTATCTGCAGGACAGACAGTACGCTGTAACCAAATTTCCCTACAATGGGACAGATTTCTCCATCATGCAAGATTTATCTGGCTACACTACACTTATAACCGATATCGGAGTCATCATTCAGTTCTCATCAGACTATTTTACCAGCGTTACATTACCAATTTCCTTCGAGAACCAGGTTAAGGGAGTTTGTGGAAACTTTAATAGAAATGCTACGGATGATTTTCAAACATCAACTGGTGAAGATATTACAATGGATGTGGATCGCAACAGTAAGATTGGGGATAGTTACATTGTGAGTGATCCTGAAATGCAAAACAATGAGTAAGTATTAAGACATTTTAATATTTTCTTGCCTTTTTTCTTAGTAGCTTTTATTTAGAATTTGAAATTTAAAGCTTACTGATTCAAGTTTCACTTTGTGTACTGTTCACATTTCTGACTAAGGAAACAGAACTATAGTTCACATGCAGTAATTTACAAGGCTTATTTTGTGTGTCGAATTTATGCCTCTCATGATTGATCTTGCTGATGATTCTGATAATTATTTCTAAAGTTTAATTTAATAATCTTCTACCCAGATCATATTCAACAGTAGAATATCAAAAAATGCATAAAATATGCAATGTTGGCATTACTATTTTGAATCATTCTAATGTTTTGAAACCTGCTTTAATATGAATTATTTCATGCTTAATGTAATTAACTATTTGAAATTATTTCTCTTTAGGAGTTGCGCGATTGCTAATGCTGTTCCTGTTGACTGTGATTCAAGTAATAATGAAATGTACAAAGCATCTTGTGGCCCAATCATCGGAGATTTGGGGCTATTTAACTCTTGTATATCAGAAATAGGAATTGATGCGTCTCAATCATTCTATGACAACTGTGTGTTTGATGAATGCTCAACAAAAGACAATACATCTGTTTGCCTGAGTCTGGAAGCTTTTGCGCAGCACTGTCTTGCATTAGGAATATCAGTGGATTGGCGCGTTTCAACGGGCTGTGTTCCAGGTTTTTGTAGGGCCTATATATTTGATTTTAGTGTAGAATTATTTTTCTTTCAGAAACCAATTGATTATCCAGTTGGTTTTTCATGAATATATAGGATAGATTCAACAGATAATTTTTGTAAGGTTTTTAATCATAGATTTTTTAATCTTATTTGTATGTACCTCAGTTGACATTTGTCTCAACTGGTAGAACAATGGGTATTTTTGGATATTTTATGTTGTCAAAGATAGTGATACATTAAGTACTTATTTAATTATAATACTTTCTCTTATTATTGCATGTAATGAATTACAAATTCTGTAAATTTTAATTCACATTTGACATTGACATGTATTTTTATTTAAATCTATTTGTCATATTTCAGCAAATGCAACTTGCACTGTGTCTGGCAATGTTCACTACATGTCATTCGACTCTCAAATGTTACTCTATCAAGGAACTTGTAAACACATTCTAATGAAAACAACCGTTGGCTCTGAGAAAGACTTTAAAGTTTACGCACAAAATGAAATTTATTATGACTCCGCTGTTTCTGTGTTGTATTACATTGAAATTGCCTTTAATGAGACGAGCATATATTTCTGGAGAAATGATCTCTCGTATGATACTGAGATCTATATGGCAAAAGTTGCATTGCTCAATAATGCTCCATCATATTATGACTTTACGGTATTTTTATTTATTATTAATTGATTTTAATTATCTCTTTATTTTAAAACTAGTTGCACATATAAAAAAGGATCTTGTCACTTTTCTTGTGAATTTTAGCTAGTTCTATAAAGTACGTAGAGTGTATGTAAACTAAACCATCAGATTTAACACAGCCAACTGTTTCATGAAAACA
>JAQIXG010002948.1:0-16206 GCA_034700105.1 Oconnorella tubifera
ATTATTATTATTATTATTATTATTATTATATTATTGTATTATTATTGTGTTTGTATTATTATTGTGTTTAAACGTAAATTATATGCAGTCGCCTGTAAATAGATTTCACAAATAAGTGACAAAACAATAATAGTTCACAATTTGTATTAAGAGCTTAAATAGCACGAGTTTAATTATGCGAATCCTGAACAATGAAGCGTAAACACTTTGCTGGCATATTCTTTCGTCACGCTCTGTCAAATTCCACGAGCTGTTGTATAAATAAGAAGTTATTTTGATAACACAGTTTTGGTTTAATCTTATTTTTTATAATTATTTCGACGTTTTGTTAATCTGAAATGCAACCGATTAAGCCTATCGTAATCTGATCAATATTTTAGGATTATAATCGAAAATCATCACAGTCAGCGTCGCATTAGCAACATTTAGGCCTAATTAGTTGAAAGAGTTAATGAAATAAATGTTAAAAAATCTGAGGCGCAATACGCTCTACTGAGTCAAAATGCTAAAATTGGTTATCGTTCTACTGGATTTTGCGGTCTTGTGATGGTTTCAGATTTTAAAATCTATTGATTTGGTTGCCGCGGGTGATTCAGGTGATAGACTAGTGCTGTCCCCTAAGCTGTGTATCGGTGTAATGCAAGAAAGTTACAGGCTTTTTGTATATTATCTTAACAAATTGATTTTCTAGTGTAATCTTTGCGCATTACAATCATTCACAGCTAGTTCATAGATCAATATTAATAGAGTTCAATTTCAGTGATTTTTTTACAATAAATAATAAATAATAAATCTGTTACGATTTTATAGATGAAACTCTCTGAAACATCGTATTGAAGTATTTTTGTATTGTTTAGTGCAATTTTATTATTATTTTATTATTTTATTATTAGAGTAATGCTCTTAATTAAACGAGTACCGTACACTTAATTGTTTGAACTTTTCATAGGGAATTAATTTGTTTGAATTTGTAGTAAGTAGATTCATCGGAGTTATAAATTATTTTGCTGTATGATTGAGTGAATAGTTCAGTTTGTATTGTTTGTTCGATGGTTTGCAATAATTATTGGCAGATTGTGAAATTTTATCTGAATTAAAATTTTAAAATATAGCTTAAAATATTATATCAATACTTTTATATCTATAGAGCCCTAGAGACAGTAAAGTATTTCTTATAGTAAAACTGATATAAATTAATAGATCCATCTAATATTCTGAAATAGTAATCTAGATGTTAAAGTTACATTTTATATAATGGCTAACTTTGGAGCAGTATGACAATTTTTTGTATAATATCAATTGAATTAGTTGGTTATAAAATCTATATCTTGTGATATACAGTCAACTGATGTGGATTAAACTTTATTTGACAAATCAACAAAATGGTATGCCAATGTCTTGTAAGAATCCATAGAAGAATCATTTTGAAGTACTTTGGAAGTAAGTTTCATAAATTTATCGTTTGTTGATATATTCTGTGTATATTCAATACTATTTTTACCTCATGCATAACTTTAATCAAAGACTTTAGTTTATACTGTGTATAATATATAATTTTATGTCCATTTGATGGCCAATTTTTGCCAATATATTCATACTGATGATATTTCATCTTTATCTTTAATTACATTTAGTGCATGCTTATATCAGAGTTTTAATACACTTTTACAGTTGTAGTTAATCATATATAAGTAAAGAAATAACCATTAAGTCAATTGCTATAAAAAAATTCAGATATGCAACACTATTAGTTACACAAGACACAAGTGCCATTGTAAAAATACTGCAGTGTGCTTCAAGTAAGCGCCTTGCTGAAGTGTTCTGCAATTAGTAGCATCATGAGTGATTTGGTAATTCAAGTGGAAGCAATTGGTTCTGCATAATATTGTTGTAAGATTCACTGTCTGTGAATGAAATGAATATGGTGTTGGTTTTTTTTATACCATTTGTATTAAGATTGAAATTTGATTAATTTTGATAGGAATGTGATATTTTCAACATTAAAAGAGATTTTCTTTATATTTAATAACTGGTGTAAATACTTTACTGAATCATAGAAGCTGCATTAGAACCTAACTTTATAGGTTTATTAATGATATGAAAATTATCATGGTTTATATGATTACTATTTTTAATTTTGTTTTAGAAATCAGTTAAACATAGACATTTTTTGTATGTTGTTTAGGTCTACGAGTATTTATTGCGTGGTTTGTAGCCGTTGCAGTAACTGTGTATGTTCTTGATGCATATTTCTTAAACTCAGACAATAAATCCGTAAACTCAGAAAATAAATTATCATCAGGTCAGCAGCTAGAATGTATCTATTTTAGTGATTAATTGTTGAATTTTTGCATATAACTTTTTAAGAGGATAGATTTATGTAATCTGTAGGAAACTTAATACAACTGAAGGCCCAGAAACTAAAACAATCCAGGATAAATCGCTTATTTGTTATCATTTGCTTAGTTATTAAATTTGCAAAATCAATCCGTGTTTGTCTTATTATGGTTACTTTTCTTTTTCTGTACATTATTTTTATAAGCAAGCTGTAGTAGTTTATGTGTGTTTCAATCATGTTTTATTTCATTTTATTATTAGTTTCATTGTTGATTTGCTATATTTTTAAATTAAAAAATGCTGAAAAGATTTTAATCCAAGAGAATTTCGATTGCTAAATGTTTTCTATAAAGTTCTATTTCAATTGTGTGTATTGTGACGCTGTCATAATTGACATATATATTGACATATATTGCTCTGCTCATTTATTTTTTCTATTCAGTCTCTATTCAGAAAGGCAACACTGCAGTTTTATTACCAGGTCAGTAGTATCTTATACTTTCTGATTTTTATTAGAAAATTTTATCCCTTCCTTATGTTAACTGTTTGTTTTTCTGAATTAATCAAGATTTATTGATACTGGTATTGTGTACATGTTATTATTGTTATTGTTAATTTTTTTGCAGTAAGGCTTATTTGCAATAAAATAAATGTAATGATTGTAAATACAATTATACAATTTTTATAATATTGTGTTCTTTTAGCATTTAATGATAAAGTCTTAGAATAATTTTCTTGGCATCAGCAACTATCATTACAGCTATCAATGTTGCCAGAATGATACGTGGCAATACGAAACGATTGAATACATTAATGTATTATTCTTAACAATATAATAGTCTAGGTATAAAAAATACAGTGATCAGTTAACTTGTATGAATATTGAACATATTGCACATAGTATTGTGAATATTACCTTTAGAAGATCAATGGTGACATTTTATAAACAATATATATATAATTGATTTACAATTAATTAATAATAAAATTGATTTTCTACAGACAGTAGCCCATGTAATCAGCAAGAGAAATGTCCTGCTGGACAGTTTTCCTATTATATAAGAGCTGGTGCTGAGATAAAAGGACAACCAACCATCTGCTTCAATGGACAAACGTATGTTTAATGCACTACCATTAGCATTTTCAATTGAATTGTTTTTGTGAGGGGGGGATGGGGAAGCTAACACAGAAATCGTGATGTATTTTTTGGTTATAAATGTAATGTACAGTTTTTTCATGTGCATTCAAAAATATAGGTATCATATTCTAGAACTTTAAGAAAAAATATAATAGATGAACTGGAGGGAGGGGGATGAACAGATGGCGTTTTTTGTTGCTTGTCGGCGCCTAATTATGTTTTTATAGCACTGGTGCACGGGTGATCGTTACCCCCAATGATTTAAATGAAGATTTTTTATTAGGCATATTTTATATATTTTCAAGGAGTATCGAAAACTTTTTTTTCTAAATCATTTTCTGTCTTTTAGTGATTTTAAGATTTTTTTAGGCAGTGGAAAACTTCTTCCTCCTGTTGCTTGAATATTTGTTTGCAAAATTTCCTCATTTTGATTATTTTTAGGCCTAACTTTTAGACCCTCCTATGTATCTCATTTTTAGAAGGCCAATCCAGGATTAATTAGCATATTGGATGATTTTTCTTAGTGTATCTTGATCAATGGTATCTCGACAAATTGACCCCCAATACATTAACCCATAACTCAAGCGAATCTTAAATTTAATCCAATATCTAATCCTAACCCTAAATTCAATCCCATATTTAAGCGTAACTTCATACCTAAACCTAACCCTAACTTAAGCCATAACCCTTTGAACTAACGGTCAGGGCCGTTTTGTCCGGCCCGATTTGACCGATTACGCTTGATCATTTATATATAAGCAGGTGAGATTTAAGCTTCATTGTAATGCAACAGACTCAGGGCGTGGAATGAATTATTCATAACAATCATATTTGAAGTAGAAAAGCTGAAGCATGTTTACTTTAAACAGAAAACATTCATATAGGCAGATATATGAAAGCCTGTAGAAGAAGATATTTTAATCCAATATACAATTTTATGTGTAATAAATTTTCTACTTTTGTATTTTATATCAGTGGCATTCTATATAATTAAGCAATTTTTGCATTTAAAAGCCTGCAACTTAATCTTGACTAGAGCTTATTCTTGACTAGATCAGTATATGAAATTTCATTTATTGTTTTTTTTTATGGGGAATATAATTTGCATTTTGTTAATTTAAATTAATCACCAATCGTTTCAGCAGATGGTAATTAGAAGGCCTAATGCGAAAGTCAAGTTTGAGTAAAAATTGTGACAATATTGTTTAATTTTAATTTTTTAGCAGTTATGATTGAGATTGTAGTTTCATACTGTTTCATTCAAATTTTAAACAATAGATGCGATTTGTACATGAGTTCAATTTCAGTGACTATGCACTGTAGAAATGTCATGAATCCAGCTCTTTTTCATTAACTTCAAGAATTGAAGCAATTTAAAACTGGAAAAATGCATGCTGTAGCTATGTTATTTTATTTTATTCTTAACATGGCAATTTCTAACAATCTTATTCATAACAAAATTGCTTTTGTTTTGTTTGTGACAGTGTGGTCAGTCCAGATAAGCCTGGTGGAGGTCGAGGAATAAATTTAATCACTATTAATGGTAATATTTGTATATATATTTCATATACTTTATGGCTTTTTACTATCAGTCAGATAAGTTTGTGTGCAGCTTTGTATAAATTGCTGTTTTAAATTGCTTTTAAATAAAAGTATTATATATTAATTACTTGCAGATTTCATTTTATACTGTTTGTCTGTTCTTAGATAAAACTTATGAGATCTCTGAATATCAAAAGTTTGACACTTATGGAGATGGTGAGATGGAACACTTTTAGTTTTAGTTAATTGTAGATAATTGTAGCAAACTGTAAAATATTATTAAATTATTAATATTATTATATTATTAAATTTAAAGCTCCTTTAATTTCTAAATTGAATGCACTCAAATGCAAAGCATTTGTCTAGAATTTGATTTACAAAATTGAAATGGATAAATTTGTAGATTTTTCTGTTTAACAGCTACTGAGCTTTGTGATTGTTTGCGTGTCTTCAATTGATAAAGATCTATCTTATTTAGATCGTGTATTGTATTATTATTTGAAATATTAGTTGTTTATAGTGTTTTGTTTCTATGTGTTACAGATACTGCATTTCTAAGTTATTGTCAAAGTTTTCTGGGTAGAACCCCTCTCATGTTGCTTGCAACTGTGGATGATGCAAGTACTCAGTGAGACTTTTAATTCAATATTTATAGTTACTATCATGATCACTCATTAGACAAATGCTTGTTTAATTTCATTATGTAAATTATTTTGTATCAATCCAGTAGGTAATGTAAATGAAAAATTATAAATTACAATATTATCCAGTATTTTTTATTATTGTTATGTTTGCTGCAACAAGCTTCCTATCAATTGCTTGTTTTTATCTATTATATATTATGCCTTGATAAATCAGGCATATGTTTGTACAAATATAATCGTGTGCAACATTTTTCATATTCTGTCGATTTTCCCTTTGGGTTTTTACAATCATTATACTTCTCTCCTTTTCTAGTTGTTGTATTTTGCGATTTTATTAGTCAATCCTCTTCTTTAATTGATAGAATTTTCTTGTCAACTTTCATAAACCAATTCTTTTAAGGTCTTTAATTTCTCCGGGCTTTTCTTGATTTTTGTATAAAAATCTATATTTTGTGTAAATAAATGATTTCGTTCTGTTATTTGTTTTTAGTTTATCTGATGAAAGTAAAAAATGTTTGGAACAGTTTGGAAGCAAAGCTGCATCGAAGCTTGGTTTTAGAGACAGCTTTGTTATGATTGGTCAGCGAGGAATTGGCTTTGCAGCGGTGGCCTTTGAGCGGGTTAATCGTTGTATTCATATTATTGATATATTTATACATTATTTTAAAATCTAAATAACTTAATGTTAGTAGTAATATTTATTCATGTTTTTTATATACATTGCTTTTATTTGTTAGCAATGTTAATTACTTAATTATACTTATATATATTGAGAGTGAGATGTCAAACTCGATGAATTGTCATCTTCAATTTAATTTTACACTCCAATATTCAATTTGTAAAGTGCCAATAGACCGCGATCTATTTCAAAAAGAGACTTATCGCATTATTAACTTATTGTTATTTGTGTTGTAATTCAGCATAACGTGAAGACAGATGCGCAAACGTTTGCGGACGTTGCAGAAATCAAAGGATGTTTTTCTGTATCAGCTACCGGTGCGTTATATATATTATATTTTATACGCTGCAATATAGATTTAATAATAATCAATGCAATAATATTTAAAACATTATCCAAAGTTGTAATTGAAGACAAAGTGTGGGAGTGCAATTTTTGTATTTTTTGTTAAAATAGAGCTCATTGCTAAAGGCGCAGCAAAATACCAAACTATGAGCAAAATCAGGATTCTCGCGCAGCTTTTTTGAATATTATTTTGAATATTAATTTGTTGCAGCTACCGCGGCCACTGTGCTGTTTGGCCCCGAGTTGCCTAATTGTGAGGTAGCTGAGAAATGCGCTGATGGTTCAATTCCTGTCTTGCTTACCACTGGTGTGCAAAATAATGAATTACCTCGGATGTGTTTCAACAGTCAGCAGTGAGAACATCATTATCATCATTATCATCATCGTTATCATAATCATCACTATTATCAATATAATCAATATATTTGTTTTTTTTATCTTGTTATCAAATTTGCTTTCTTATCATTGTGTAGCGTTTATCAATCTATAATTATTAATATATATATATACAAAAAGTTATTTGTCATTTGGTAGAAATCCTAATTTAATGTGGATAGAAAATATTATTAAGGAACCGATTGACTCTGAAAACTTATATCTAAAGAGCCAATATTATTAACACTGGGTTATTTCTACTCATTACTGGGGAAACAGTTCTGATTGTTGGTATTTTTATTGTAGGATTACTGGTAATGGAGACAAGTCCCATGTGCTAGGTCGAGGTTTTAATGTGCTCACTGTAGACACGAGTACAAGTCAACCAGTCGCATTTCATCGATTTGATACTTATGCATCATCTGAAGGTAGTGTGATATTTTATTTTAAGCAAAACATAAAAACTTTAAGAAATAGTTAAACATTGGAAAATTGAAAGAAAAACTTTATTTAACTTTATAAAATAAATTAAATTTGTTTTCGTCGAGAAAGCTTGTAAAATCTGTTAAGAAAAGTCACTCTTTGACAATCAATTAATTTGCATACCCTGTTCGAAATTGATATAATCTCTGACTTTGTTTTGTCGATTGAATATTAATATTTTATATTGAATTATCGCTTATACATAAAAAACCTTTTGTGATGATATAAGGTTAAGTAAGATGCAAATTAAATATTACATTATGTTAAATAATGTTAAATTATTTTTATAATTGAATACGTATAATTTATTGAATTAGGAATATTCAATATAATCTGATGTCCGTTGTAGCTTCATTCTATTTGGACAATTACTTTATGACATTGGATTCTAAATATACAGTCCTAATTGTAACTTATGATGAATGTCGCTCTGCGTAAGTTGCAACTGTTTTTATTTATTGTATTTTGTTTAAATATAGATTAAAGTTACATTTTGATAATATACAGGTTTTTTCTATCATTGTTTACAGATTACAATTTTTAAGATTTTTATCTTAACTTATCGTTTTTTTAATAATTAAACATTAAAAGCAATTTTAATGTAATATGGCTTTTCAGTATTATACTGAACGTGTTTCAATCTGTGTAGAAATGTATAAAGTGATATTTTTCTCTATTTTATCAGTTACAAAATCTATTGTCTTTTCACAACTATGAGGTATTTATATATGTTGTAAATGATAAAACTGTATATTGTTTATGCTTATTATTGCTGATTGATTTAATTTTATGATGGTAGGCTGAGTACAGATGCTATTTTGACATTGGAGCAGTTGGGAAGTTCATTCATTTCAGGTCTTGGTTTCAGAGACGCTTGGTTATTTGTTGGTAAACCTAAACTAAAAGGATTTTCTACCATTGAAGATGTAGGCTCGTTGTAATAATACTTAATTTTAGAAATTTGAATGTGCCAGTGTTTTCATATAATTTTATATTTGCAAAATAATCTCTAATTCACTTTTTTAGTTCATGAGTCTAAAAGTTGTCACTACTACGTATCTTTCTTAATTATATTCAATTTTATCAACTTAAAGGTATGAATACGACAGTGTAGCTTAAGTATTTTTTTGAACGAATTAAATAATATCATCCTAATAAATTTAATTATGTGCACATTTATTTTAATTTGAACAAAAGCAAGATAATCATTTTTGAATAAATTGTTTTATTTTTAGACTGAGTATGTGTCATCAAATGGTTGGCCAAAACCGTTGAGTAAAAAATTCTGCTTGCCAAAAACATGTATTCAGTTACTTTATAAATATTTTAAATTATACTTTAACTTATTACACTTTTTGACAGTAAATTTATAAAACATATCTTTGGTAATGCATTGTTTTTGCTGTAACTGATGCAAATATTTTCTGTCATTTTCCTAAGTATATAAGAATTCAGGTTCAAATTCTGTTTACTCAGAGATAAGCAAGGAACTAAGATGTATGCGTCTGCAGTGGATTTTCTGTATATATTAATTGTATTACAAAATTTAGAGTATTAAAGATCGACAGGTGAATAATATATTGACAGGACTTTTGAAAAGTATTGAATAAGAAAGAAACAAAGCTTTTTATACAGTAAACTAAACATTATTGTATGTAATTTCATATAAATTTCTTTGAGACTATGTCATTTCAGTGCCTACAGTTGATGCTAGGCGTCCATCAAAAAGAAACGGAGCAAATAGAATTTTTTGTAGGAAATATGACGTATATAAAGACTTGTGCAAGCGTAAGTAGTCAAATATGTGCATGGCAAAAATTTATTATATAACGGCAAAAATTTATTATATAAATCTTAACAGAGTGAAGCGAGTATAGATTGCCTAATGTTTTGATAAAGTTGAGATATGTCTATATTGCAATCATTTATTAGCATTGTGATGCTATAGTTAATGAAAAGTTATATTAGTAATGGTAAAATATACTTTAGTGTCGGAAATTATTTTATTTATCAAATTATGTTATGTGTTGCAAATTATTAGGGTTAGGGTTAGCCTTAACCCTAACAATAACCCGTTTAAAGTATATTTGACCTTAGTAAGTTATCCTACGGAAAGTTTAAGAAGCATGACATACAAATGATGTATATTTAAATCTTAGTAACTTTTAATTCTAGATTGCAAAATTTGTTTTTGATTAACCAGTGTAATTAGACGTCTTATGAAATTCTTTAATTATTCTGTTTTGTTTAATTATTTACCAGTTATTAGTACGTATTTATTTAAGCTTTATATATATTTCATATTGTATGCAGCTGAGATCATAGATAATGCAATAACTCCATCACCTCTCATTGATCAAGCCATGAAAGAAAACGCTATCTTTAAAATTCCAATTATTGTCATTGCAGGTAAATATAATTTATTCTATTCAAATATATAGATCACACTGCCAAGGTTAAGTCTTAAAATTTTTCAACAACCCTCCCTTTCACTGCACCATCCTCTAGTTATTCCCTGACATTTAGTATTTCAGTATTTATAAGCTAGTTTATCTTCAGTAAAGAGCTGGCAAAAATCTATAAGCGTATTGTATAAATGTTTACAATATCGAACAGAGTTCAGGAAGCTTTCGTAAATGTCATAGAAGCTTTTACACGGAATGTAGTTTCTGTGCATCAAGTTCACAACATTGACATCATGTTGGATCTTTTCTTGTTATGAATGAGTGTCAGCTGTTTTAAATGTGCTATTATGTAATTTTGTTTTTTAATTTTACAATGAAAATGTAACTATAGTATTCAAAACTGGTAATAATTATTTTTGAAATATAATAATGATTGTATAGATCAGTTTTATTTGTTTGTTGCATCAGGTCTTGTTCATATTTTTACGTACAAACAATTAGTTGCTTTATTTGCTATACCTGGGATAGATACAAGAGTGATTACGGTAAATCAAAAACCTACAGTCAAGTTTATTCTATTTAAATTTAATTGTAATGTTTTATAAAATGACCAAGATATTTGATTAAGATTAGGAAGGACTGAAATCTCAAGTTTTAAAATCTAGATCATATAACTAGATTAGAAGATCATCTGCATATGAGACCACATCTCATTATAGTCATGGTATCATTTGTGAATATAAGAATCTCTTTAATAATCTAATGGGATTCTTTTAAATCATATTAGATGAGATATTGAGTATTTTAATGTAAGATTTCTGTGCATTAAATACATCATTTTTTAATAAAAATTATGATGTTGACTGTCAGAATACTAAATTAATAGATGAAGAGAATCATTAAATAAATATTTTCGTTTTTTATAATCTAAAGGTAATGTTTGACGAGAAGTTTCAAGAATCAGGCGATCTTGCTGATAGATTTAATATTTCAAAAGTTCAACTGCCGACTAGTGATAAATATACAGGTGTGTTTAGTCTAATTTTTAAATTGACTTCAATTTATTCATTCACATTTGTTTTATAAGTATTATCTTCTAGACAACATTAGAGTGCTATCAAATAGAATCATTTCACACCTAGCCTAATGAGATGAGTGAATGCTGCAGACAGATTAGGACAAATAAATAATGATGTGTTGGTAAATTGTACTCATTATAGAATTTTATGTTTATTTTGTAATCAAATGTTTACTTCAATTTTATAGTGCTGACTGAGAAAGCCTTGGAAGAAGCTTGGAAATTGAATCCTGCTGTTGTAAGTTATTAGTTTGATTTTCATGATGATTTTCATAAATAAGTTAGGAATAAGTTATTTATTAAAAGGTTTAACTTATTATTGTTAGCCATTTGTGAATGATGTCAAGGACATCACTGTTGAGTTAGTTGTTAATTAATTTAATTAGTCCTCTATTAAGTGGGATTACTTTCGTCAAACATATTGACCAATTTAAAAGCATATTTGACCTTGCACATTGTTCTTACACATTTATGAAATATAGTGTTAGTGTTAAGATCAGTAAAATCTAGTATTTATAAATCTATTATGCATTGTAGGAATACATTATGGTGCTAGAGGAAGAAGTTTTGCCGAGCAAAGATTTTCTTTATTTTATGTCTCAATGTCTTCCTGTCATTGCAAAAGATGACTCGCTAATTGGAATCTCTGCTTGGAATGAAAATGGTCATTCTCAATTTTCTTTAATGCAATTTACATTGTTGCTATTTGCTTGATGCATTATGTGTGTGTGTGAAGTTAGATTTATCTTAGTTTATTCTGCGAATTTATTTACTGTATTTTGACATCTTTTAATCTTTCAATGCATCTAAATTTTTATAATTTTCTTCTTGAATTTGGATGTGGTCTAGTATTATAAAATTACTAATAGCTAGTGACTTTACTTTAATAATGTAATTATGAAAACTTGTACTGAAGGTTTCGTGAATAGATCAGGACTTGCAGATATTGCATACAGAGGTAGAACGATGCCTGGTCTTGGTTTCTTGCTCAAAAAATCATTTTATGCGTCACATATGCAGGGAAAAATGTCTGCATGCTGTGATAAAAGGTATAATATTGTATTGTAATTAAAACATTGATGGCTTTGTATTGGTGGGTGAAGCTAACTCTTATGAGTGCTCCATGCATCTTGTGACTTGTGGCGTTGTGCTATTTGGCCTGCAGTCAATTGCGTGCGTAATAGATAGGATTAAAGTTAATCCTATCTATTACATCCAACTTCATCCAGTCACTATTTTTAGTGACTGGATGAAGTTGAAGTACTAAGTGAAAAAAATGATATTATATTGAAACATTTGAGAAAATGAAAGTAGTGGGATGAAAGTCTTATGATGCAGTGGTTACAAGCGCGCAATTTAAAACCAAAATGTTCTACATACGAGTCATGTGTGGTTTGCAATGCTGAATTGTTGCACTCTTTAGTAATTTAACCAATCCGTGTCTTAAAATACAACTGTTGTTAGACCTTAAGTGTACATTACTGTCTTGTATATACGAGTTAATATGGAACTTATTCTACACTGTTAGTGTATGAATAAGTTCCACAGTTCCGTGATCTCATTTCATAGTTTTATCTTCTGAGTATAAACTTTTGCTACCCTAGATCTTGGTATGAGTGGTTTAGTGTTGAACCGCTTGATGGAAAAGAGATGATCTACCCAGACGTGTCACGCGTTGAACGATTGCCAATGACGACTGTTTATGATAATCCTGAATTAATTGAGGCGTACTTCAGGAAGCCTAGACTAACCAGCGAGTAAATTAAACTTTATAATATTATGCAGTTGTATGTAAAGTTATTTTAATATTAGTCAAGTTATTTTAATGGGAGTTACTTTAATTGCATTCTTGTTCAAATAATTACGATTTCTCTAGTGTGCTATTTTCTGCTAAAATGAAAATATATCTATAGGAGAGCCAATATGATTCGTTGTTGTTATTTTAGTGGTCAAATGATCGCAATAGTAAACTTAGACTCATTGCAAAGTGCAGCTTTATACGATGATGCGATTAAGAAGCAAGTCTCGGAAGGGAAGGCAATAGCTGCGGATGTAGCTGGCAATTGTGTTTCTTTACAGCAATACGAGTTTCCTTCTGAATTCAGGCATGTTGTCTTTGTTCATTAGTTACTGCTAGCTTCTGTTGTTTGTGCTGTGTTCCTGTGTATATTATCTGGTCTTCAGCAGAGCAGCATCATAATTTGAGATCTTGTGAGCTATTGATTAGTCTAATCACTATTCTTATAATCTGTTTAATATTTTATTATACTTTGATATTTTTATTACATGAGAAAAGTTGCTTTATGCACATTATATATTTCTCACTGCTATGCAAAGTGATCATTTTTTAATGGGTTAATACTCTTTAATGATCTTTATGCTAAAATGACAGTATCGTATATAACAAGGAGGAAATTATGTCATAAATTCTTTGCTAGATATTTGCAATGATTTCTTTTAACAGCAAGTCTGCATATACGATATCGTTTAAGCAGTCAACTGCACAAGATGAAACTATTCTTCAGCAATTATGCTATTGCTTGGGTCTGTTTACTTTAACGGGTTATAGAGTACGGGGTGTTCATAGTTCTTCACTCAGGTAAGATTGCTGTTAGTTATAATCAATCTAACATCTCTATATTTGTTTCACCGTCCTAATGTGACGTGATTTGAAAGTCCTTAACACATAATAAATAACACGTAAGTTCCACTCAAGCAGTGAGATCACCATAAGATCAGAGAGATGGTAAACTGGATCCAATCCACTATACTATAAGTACATCTGTCTCAGTTGTGTTGTTCAGTAATTCACAATTTAAATTTATTTTTTTTTAATATTAAACGTATTTATCAATATTTATTTTGACCTATATCTCACTGAAGTTTTTTTAAAGTTTATTCTTGAAATAAGCTAGGTTAATATTATAATTGTTAAACATGATGGTAATATTTGTATGAAATTTTTTTCTTCCAGATTTGTATACAAGAATCACTCATTGATTCTTGTTGGATCACTTTCTCCTTTCTACAAGCAATCATAATGATGTGGCTTCTTTATAAAATAAACATGCTATTGATTGTTGTTTTTTAATAAAAGAATCTTATATACATAATATTTATTTCTAAATAATTGTTTATACGAATTGGTTGCATTGAGATTGTTTTTACAAGTATCTGAAGGTATTTGTTCTTTCATTTTGATACCAATCGTAATCTTGCAAATCAACGAACATAGCTTTTATTATACTTGTGTAGACTCTATTGTGATGGTAAAAGCAATAATTTTTTATATGCGATTTGTTAATTGTCCGTTATCAATTCAGCATTTTTGTTTATGATACGTGTCCATTAATATTAATGTTAATTTATTGCTGCAATTTATTTAAGTTACGAAAGTAAATTGTAATAATAACATTACCAATTGTGATCTTGTAATGACTGCTATTTTCAGATATTTTAATAATATAATAGTTGGTTATATCCTGTACTATATTTGTATAGAAATAAATATTTGTTATCATTTACATTGATTTGTATCCATTTATTCTTGCATTGAGAAGTTAGATCCGATAGTTGTACTGCCTTAGTTAATTGGTGTGTGTATGTAGTCTTTAAAATATTGTTCACTTTTACACTACATCAATATCATTATGATTTCTTGACATTAATATCATGAATTACTGATTTCATGTTATCTTTATTTTTAACTATTGTTACTTATAAGTGATAAGATTGCTACTAATGTCCATGTAACAATTATACTATGCCATAAATCGAGTTCAATATGTTTGAAAATTAGAACATTTTCATAGCTATGTTTTCGTATCATTTCCACTCCATTAAAATTGGTAAAAAAATCGTAAAATTGTTGGTTGAATTTGACATTTACGATAAGATACTATTTTATATATCTGATAAGATACTATTTTATATATCTGATAAGATACTATTTTATATATCTGATAAGATACTATTTTATATATCTGATATACAAGCGTACTGCCACTGGTAGCATTTGTTCTCATTTTTTTTATGATAATACAGACATCATATTACTATATGATGATCTAATAACATTAGATCATCATATAGTAATATAAATTGTTATTTATTTTCTCTATATATTTATGAATTGTTTATATTATAAATAGTTACTCGCAGTGATGTAGCATCTAGATACATCTATTTTTTGTTGCATAAATTTTGATAGTTTTATTGGTTTGTTTAATCTATTGATTGTTAATTATTTTTTATGTAACCATAATATGGGGTGCACTAGCGGTAGTTTTCTGGACACTAGGAAATTAGATAACAATAAAATATTTCTGAGCTCTAGTATAGTTACAATAATTGTCATTGTGAGTTTCCACTCAGTAATGACAATTTGCTTCTTTGTTTTTAAATTAAACCGAAAACTACAACTCCAGCCATCTATAATATATTCGACTTGATTTATGTAGGCTACGTATGTGTGTATGTATGAGTGTATGTGTGTATGTATGTATGCATGCATGCATGCATGTTTGTATGTATGTGTTTATGTATGTATGCGCGGGCGTACGTGAGTTATGTATTCATGCATGTATAATCATGCAATGCATGCATGGGAGTTCGTGCGTGCGTGCGTGTGTAAGTGTGTGTATGTATGCCTGCATGCATTCATGTATGTATGTATGGGTCGTTAACCGATTTTGATTTCGAACAATTTGATGATCAAGATCACTACAAAACTGATAACGGACTGATGAATTGTTTTTCATTAACGATGAGATTCAGCGACAACAGAGAGCTTTGAATAAAGGTATGTGATCCAAAGATGTAACAATACTTTGTTCAGGAGATGATTTATCGCTGTGTTGTTGTGTGAGAGGGCTGTGTTGCTGTGTCGTTGTGTCGCTGTGTTGTTGTGTGAGAGGGCTATGTTGCTGTGTCGTTGTGTTGCTGTGTCGCTGTGTTGCTGTGTTGTTGTGTGAGAGGGCTGTGTTGCTGTGTTGCTGTGTCGCTGTGTTACTGTGTCGTTGTGTTACTGTGTTGCTGTGTTACTGTGTTGCTGTGTTGCTGTGTTGCTGTGTCGCTGTGTTGTTGTGTGAGAGGGCTGTGTTACTGTGTCGTTGTGTCGCTGTGTTGTTGTGTGAGAGGGCTGTGTTGCTGTGTCGTTGTGTCGCTGTGTTGTTGTGTGA
>JAQIXG010002949.1:0-16204 GCA_034700105.1 Oconnorella tubifera
TATATATTTATAGAAACGCGTTAAACCAAAGTTAATTTCAAATAACTATAAAACATTTACTGATCTCAACAATCCATTGAAAATATGAGTTTGACGTGTTATAAATAAATTATCTCTTTATATATACACACATTTTTATATATATTACAAACATTTTTATGAGATTGCGGTAAATGAAATTTATGATAGATTAATTCTAACTTTCATCCAAGAAATATTCAACAGTGAATTTTTAGTTTATCAATAAATTCACGGATTCTTTTTTACAGTGCGGACAATGCTCTGTGAAGTTGACACAGTTCCAAAACTTGACACTACCATATATTTTCAGAGAACTTGGCAAGTTGTTGAGCTTCGTAAAACACCAAGTGCGTATTTTCACGCGTAATAGGATTAAGTAATGTAGGAGATATGAGATGTTAGTTCTGGACGACGCGACGAAGACTTGCTAGTGTTGTAATGAAGCGAAAGACCGAAATCCGGGCAGTATTTGTCAAGACGTGAAATCCGTTGGCTTCTCATAAGACAAGAACTGCTCGCTCACCGATGCATAAGAAGCTTTTACTGTTATTGTGCATTAGGATTTGTCTGAAAAAATTAAAATCTCATTGAGAGTGGGCGGATAGATGTTTTCTGTAATGTTTTATACAAGTTTATTATATTATACAAAAGTATTTAACCTAATTAGATTATTCTTAGTTGCGAAATTAAAGAATAATATTATAATTCTTTGTATTCTGCATTTCTTTGATGTTATTTTTCGTGAATGTCATTGATAAAAAAGAAACTTGACTAGTAAGATACGTGAAATAATCTTTAAGATGACTTACTAATTTTGTTATATATGATATTTCCAGATTTGTTGCTTCTTTCAACTTATAATGGTCTCCTGACTGATGCTCACAGGCTTAGTTTAATCTTATAGCTTCGCGAGAAGTAATTACACAATATACACTATATTTTTTGGCAATTATTTTTCATATCTGAAGTCCGTATTTGTGTCTTATGACATCATGCAAACGAAAATAGACGCTATAGTGTATATTTACAATATTTGTGAGACAATATATAACATATTATCATAATAACTGCTTGTCAAGACATATCTATTTGACAAAGTACCATTTTTTCAAGCGCGTGTTAATCTCTAGCATTCTTACGATCCATTGCGGCGGAATGAAAGCTTGCTGGAGCAAGAGATAACTCAAATGAATTAGATTTGACTCAACTTGTCGTCTAGCTACTCCGGAGTTCGAGAGTCTGATAATAAGAGATACATGAGCTGCATTTGAGATTAGTTGTCCCCAAGTCGATAAGTCATGCGGACTGACTGATGCGCGTAAATGTTCGCAGACCTAGACGAGAGAAACGCCATAACCCTTTGTAATATTTTAAAATTATATATTTATAATTTTACAATTAATTTAGACATTATTTGACATTAATTTAGACAATAAATTATTGTCGTTGTTGAAATCAACAGCAAATTGAATAGTTTTTGTATCAGTCTTAACTAGCACCCTTTTGCAATATTTTTTTGCAAGCGCCCATGATAGACAATAAGCGTACGCAATTTCATTTCCGATTCAAAAAGAAACAATAAAAATCCGATGAACGATTTCCGTCTTGGAAATCGGTCTGACAAGCCAGTTTATGCGACATAAATTGCTACATAACATTGATAGAGATGAGGCTTATAATCTCAATGCATATTTTTTTAAGATAGATCTGTTTCATACTTGTATGTATTGCTTGCATTGTTTACTGGATTCAGTGCTTTTATTTCTAGGATATTTTAGGGTAATGTTTGAAAGTGGAGATAGGGTTGTGGAAACAGTAATTATATGTGCAATAAAACGATAAATTGTTGGGCCATTTAAAATATGTTTAAGTAAAGTAAAGAGTTCAAATCTTATGTATTTTGTCATGTAAAAATTGTAGAAATTTTGAAACTGTTTGATTGCTAACATTAGTCACTCCGAGTTGATACAAGTTCCGGACACACTGTCCGTAGAGTCCTGAGGGTTCACACCTACGCATTGTTTCTTATAACACCTGCGTGTCATTTTTAAAGAACTTGCTTATTAAATAGACCTCTAGTAGACCATTAATTTCACGTATACCTTTATTATTTTCCTAGCCTCTACCAATTTAATAAAAGTTAGCCAATCTACTCAATTATGTTATTGCAGAGTTAAGCTGATGACAGTCCTTTTCAAATAAAATGAGCAAAATTGCAGCTTTCTAATTAAAAATAAAGTAAAATTTAAATTTTATGCTATTGCTTTGACTCGTACCGAATTTTGAGAGCAATCCTCCATTGAACACCCCCACCCCCACCCGCCATCCTTCCACAGGGATTCTTTTTCATCAACATCATTAAAAATTATTCTCATTTCCGTGGCGCAGTCAGTACATATAAGGGAGAGGGGGACTTTTTCATAAAAATGTTTTATAACACTGCAAAAAATATTTTTCTACGCGATGGGAGAAGCTATAATCACTACATCCCCCATTGCTAACGCCATTGACTAAATGTGAAATTACATTCATTTCGATCCTATTGGAAAAATTTATAACAACAAGCGGAATGTAGTCCTTACCGGTAAAATATGTGTAAACTTTGGACACATATATGGAGACTCTCTATATTCTCGCATCCATGACTAAGGAATCAGCTTTCAGTGCTTTCTGTAAATGCAGGGGTATAATCGTTGGGGTAATTTAAACAATTTTGAAATATTGAATCACATCTAAGCAGATAGAATATACGGCAGTATTGTTGAACAAGAGAGACATCTGCTGAATATATTTTAAAATATTCTTTTTCAATTACAATTTTTAACGTTTAGGAGTAGAAAATAGAAAATTAAAAACTCGTTACGAGTTTAAATTTAAATTTAAATTTTAGATAAAAAACTCGTTGCGAGTTTTTAATAAAAAATTTAAAACTCGTAACGAGTTTTTAATTTTTTATTAAAAACTCGCAACGAGTTTTTTTATACAAAATTTAAATTTAAATTTCTAATAAAACTTTTGATCCGTATAATTTTGATCTCTATCATTTATTTTGTTTGGATTTATTTTTATTCAATCACAGAATATGAGGAAACATTTAAATGACGGTACTAAGTTCCTAATGACACACAAAACAGAACAAAAATCGTCAGTTTTTTTGATTGCAAATAAAAATTTCTCGCCCCCATCTCATCAACTGAAAATCTGAACTTGCCGTGGACTCCAGTAATATCCAAATTAGGACTTTAAAATAGGACTTTATTTTCAATAATTAAATTTATAAACTGTGACTCTCTGCCCGAGATAGCAGGCTTTAATGGATAGCAGATTAGTATATATTATACAAAAAATGAATGTTTCCAAATTAAATCTTTTGTATAATATATTTTGTATAAATTGCACAATATAATCAAAGAGACTTTAAAAATTTTCTTAAAATTTATTCAATAACGACTCAGAATCAAGATTACAAATATCAAATGAACACCACAGCAAACGACTAAAATTATCACAATTTATGATAATAAATATTTTTGCATGAAACTTTGATGATATATTTGTAATCTATAAATGACATTGATTTTTTTTCTTTATATTATAATTATATTGTGTACGATATTATATTATACATAATGTATGCAATCCATGATTTAAATTTAAGTTATTTAAAAAGTTATTATTAATTTTAATTTAATCTAGAATAATATTATACGGCTTTTATAAGAGAAAAATGTCATAAATTTAAATGATTTCTCTTAAACTATAAATGAGAAATTTAAAATTTATATTTAAAAATTATATCATCTGTTATTACACATTTAATTGACACTTTTACAGTTAATAAATGTCGACTAATTTTACAGGAAACAAATAAACATATAAAGTATTAAACAATTATTTGTACAGACAATCAATAATGCATTACACTAAAATGGTATCAAATAAATGCATCATTAACTAAATAAAGCTGTGATATCATTCGTTTACTCATTTTCTGCTTAACTTTTACTATTACATTATTAATAATATAAATAAATTACTAAAACAGCTACAGTCATTCAATAGATAATTATTACTCAGTAAAAAGTTTATCAAGTAATATTTAATAAACAGGAATTACAAATTATGTTCAATATTATATTCAAAACTTGTACAGATATTCAGTTGAGCATTCAAACAAAATTTTTATTGCAATATATTTTCTCACTCATTCACTTTTTTTATTGCTGCAGTTATCTAAAACTGCTTTAATACATTGCGTTTGTTCTGAATGATGTGCTAATAGTAAAAGTTGTAAGAAATGAGCAAATAATACATGAGTCAATAATGATTATAGTTGTTCTTATAGTATTAATTCAATATTGCATAGATTATCTGTGATTGATCAACACCAACTTAAAACACTTCATTGTAGATATCTGAACAATCAAACATTACAATTCAAACATTTATTCAGTCGGTAGTTCAAACTTGTATCTCATCAGCAGATAGTTATTCACACATCAACTGACAGGTTAAATAGAATTCTGTCAAAACTGGATCGTCCGTGCAGAAAATATGACCCAACATAATTATGACCTTTTTCGCACACTCTTTACTCTTCATATATCCGTGTTGTCATTTTTGGAAAAGAATAAATATTAATGCTATTTCTTATAAAGTCGTTTGTCTTCAGATTCTTTATTAATTTCAGATCCTTACCTTGAAATATAGGAAGGTAATCTCATATTCATTATTCTACTTCTCTAACTGAATATTGAAGTACAAACCAAATAACAGTGATCATTTGTAACTGCACTCTACCATCTCAACTATAATATATTCTTGAATCTAACATCCTAAAGACACACTTTAGTGGTAAGCTCAATTTCCCGACCAATCACAACTTCTTAAAAAAACGACATTACATTCTCCCACCAGTAATTTTCTCAGTCCTCCCCCATTGGACTTTGATCCATGCCTGGAAATAAAGAATTCATCGTCCCTTGTCGATCAGAGAACAGCAGACTATCGTGATGGCTGCTAGGAGCAGATTTATTAACCGCTTCTGTCCTTATCAGCAGTCCAAATATTGTAAAACCAATCGCTGCCATTACGAGTAAACTGAGTATTATGATAACTGTTAAATACTGATTCACTGACAGCGCGCCAGTCGCCCCTCCGCCCGCTACGCGACTCTCTCCCCCTCCCCCGTCGTTGACAACCGTTGTTATGGAAGACGTTAACATGGCCGTTACATTCAGCACGACCTTCTCCATCTTTCACCGCAGCGGTCTCTCGACTGCGGCCCCTAGTGAGTCAGCCCCTGATGTCACTCGACTGGTCGGGTCGAGCCAAGAGACCGCCAGTTAGCTTCTATGAACGAGTGATGTGTAGGTAGAGCTAGAGATTTCATCCGCATGGACGCTTTCAAATAAGAAATCTCTTCGATTCTCTAGTATTGTATCGTGTATATTCAAGGATCTGAGATATTGATAAAAAGTGAGTATTCGAGCAGATTTAGTGTAGACAAGAATCTTATATGAAAGCCAAATTCATTAATTATACGTATTTACTAATAATATAAATTTTTGTTCGATTATTCCTAAATATACACCGATCCTGTTCTATGCAGAAATGAGGATAAATTCTTGAAGTACCCCAATATTAGTGTGAAAACAAAACGATAGCTCTGACTGATTCTCTTACTACAATCCTAATTCAAAGGCACTATTGATTACAAACCAAATAATATTATTTACTGTTCGTGCTTACTTTTTCATTACACTAAGGATTACAATCACAGTCATATTCTGATTACTGCCTCAATAAGCCAATAATACCGTAATTACAGAAGGATATTGTTTCAAATATCCCTTTGACTGAAGCCTACTATTTGCATTTGCTTTATTGCCTACGATTTGAGCTCAAAACGTTCTTGTTTCTGTTTGCTTTGCTGATAGATATCGATGAAAATAATGCGTTTCATCGTAAATACCGTCATCGAGCGGTATCATGCAACTCCCCAGAGATCGATTACGTCATTGCTTTTGAAGATCTCTGATTCTGTGGGACAAGTAGCTGGGACCCGGTATCCGAGAAATTTGTAGGAGGTAGAGTAGGTTGGTTTAGGTCCAAAAACTAAAAAAGATTATGTTTTCAGAACTGACTTCTTTTAAAAATTATATTCTACGTCATTAAATTGAAGATTTGACGAATTGACGATTTAGTGATCCTTTATTGTCTGTAAAATAAAAACAAGTATAGTTTGTAAACAAGTATTGATCATAAATGAGAAAAACAGATAAAAGAAAACGAAGTACAATCAGATCAATGTAATATATATTTCTGATATAATTGTAATAATGTAGTTTTCAAGTAGACCCTAATTACACTTCATTTCAAGTGATAGATATTATAGACAGGGATATTATGGCTTCATAATATTTTGTAATTACCATAATCCAGATATATGAGGATTAATAATTAACAATAACTACATTAACATAGACAAACACCGTTTGTCTATCACATCACAGGCCCATATACTGTAGTTATTAAGTTTTACATCCATCTTAAGTTTTGAGCATTAACTTTTAAGTCTGCAAGTGTTCACTACCGTTGGAGAGTGGTACTATATATACTGCATTATCGTAACGTTAGAAAATAATTGCATAGTACAATTACATCTACAGTTGCGTAAAAAGCGATAAGAAGTTGCCTGTTGAGTATTTGCTTGTTACTTTTTGGGCTTCTTAAATTCATTTAATATCTTTTAATCTAAAAACATAGGATTAAAATTCATTTTCAAGCAAAATTTTACTTGTAACTCATGTATCTCGTGAATTAATCTTATGAATAACCATAAAGTGTCAAAAAATTTAAACTATATAGCAAAATTAAAGCAAAAATATATTATTGCTAATTAATGCGCTATCAGTAGTTCAATCGTTTCTAATTGTTTTAGAGAAAACAACAACAATAAAACAATACATGTAAAATAGTGATGAAATTGATATTCTAATATAAATTAATATCTCATTGATATTCAGTAAACTACACCGCAATTTTGACATAATTTTTTGTCTTAACTTTTATCAACAATATAAAGTGTATAAAGTAGATAATAAATTATAACAAATACCGCGTATAGTATATGGATTTATAAATAAATCATATCGAATGTTATATTTATAACAGTTCTATAGTATTATATTTCTCAGTAGCTAATATTTCTTATTTTTGGCTCTAGTCTATTCACTATTAACAGTAATTCTAGAACATGTAAACATGTTTGTAATTGTTTTAGAGGTGATAACGTACACGTGGCGCCACCTTTGTGATGAATGATTGAAAACATTGCAAGATAGACAATCAGATCAATTTCAATCGATGTAGATAAAAAATGGTATCAATTTCTCAAACAGATTCGACACAACATTGCAGGCCATATTGATTTACAAAATCAATATTAGTTAGAACAATCAATAAAGATAAATCTTTTCATTTTTTATAAAAATACGTTATAATAAAATTTAGAAGAAGAATTTCACGCAAACTAATGAAGAAATAATACATACCCATTGCACAAGTAGATTGTATTTTCTAGCCATTAGTAACCATATGCTTATGTTATGGACATTAATAAATACTGTGATTTTTTTGTTATTAATCAATCTGACATTATTCTATTGCTGCAATAATTTTTGTTATTCTGTTTATTACCGTTTAAGCAAACTTCATATGAATAATTATCCATATAGTTTTGTTTCTATTTATTGTTAAGCTTTATTTTATAAGCCGGTGGATAAAAAGTTATTTATATGTCCAACATTTGTAGAAAACTAAAATTCAGAGAAAATTCGTAACAGTGACAGGAAATGTGATGTTAGTTTACCATCCCAACCCGCCCCCCACTCCGCAATATTAGACATAAAAATGATGTTCTATAGCTTTTGATTAACATTTATTGCAAGTAGCATAATGCACTATTAAATCTTATATTTTCGGCCTATGCCCTTTTATGCAGCATCGATTAAGTCACGCGTTGTTACCCAGATCTTATCGCCAAAGGCTCGGGGCACAATATTGTTTTTCTAATCATCAATTATGCAAACTGTGACTTTATTACAATATTGATTTTTTGTGTAATTAAAACAGAAATTCTGCATTAGTTCATGTTTGACCCTGTCGGCGACAGAGAGAGCCCCGGTGTGAACCGCGTTTTAAAATCAAAAGTCATACAATTTTAGCCTAGTTATACCAACAGTGTATTTCATCCTATATATCATGAATAAAATCGTCGAAGTTAATATAATAAAATTCTTTTCAAATTAAAACTTAAATCGCTTAATATTCGTTTCAGATTTTTATAGATAAACTAATAAGTCTACTACAGCCGAGGGGGGGGGGAGGAAGAGGAGAAACGAAACTATAATACTGCTGAACTAATACTACAAAGAAACTTGATACCTGACCGATCAATAAAATGATTCAGTTTCCATACATTGCGTCCACATACAAGGACGATTAATAACGACTACGCTAAACGTAAAATTGCGATTTTTTAAAGTTGCTCCGTAGCGCATTTTTTTGTAGATAATTTATTCATATCGGTTTTATAAACTGGAGTTCATCTTTTGATGTAAAATATTCGACGACTCTCGTGCTTTCAGAGTTATTATAAATGTCAATAGAAATCAAATAAATTTATAGTTACTACTAGTGTTGATCTAAGGGAAACCATACGTCTGGTTGTCTTACTATGAATTTCCCATAGTAAACTTAAAAAAAACGTTTTAATCTCATTTTAGGCAATCTCTCCATACAATTCAAATTTTATACGAACAATATTTAATCATTATAAAAATGGCTCAATCGTCTCGGCATTGATCAAATGGAAATAGTACATTTAATATGACACTAATGTACAATTTTTGGATTTTCTTTTTCAACAAAACGTGAATTTAAGATGATTTAGATACTTGTTATATAGTATACTTTGTTTCGCACACTCACACAGTGCAAGCGTGGGATGAACTTGATCAATGAGTTTATTGACTCGATAGAGAATGTAATCACGTTTACAATTTCATGCTTCAAAGAAAATCAATACAGTGGAAGCGGTACAAACTCATGCCGATATTTTTAAATAACCAAGTAATTACCTGAAGTAGGAAGCAGTGTGTACACAATATCTTTTCCTACAATATAGATCGTACTCGCAAAAAATGTATTAAAGGGTAAATTACATAATTTGCGTCATATCATACGAGAAAATAAAAATTTTTTTTTTTTAATTACCAGACGTCTAGATTAATTGGATAATTTTATGCGAATGGTCCGGAATGTAAAATAAGTAATGATACGTAAACTGTTATTATACAGGCAACAGTTATTTCAGAAGATTCAGACCATCGCACCCATTGACAAAGTGTTTGCTATCAAAAAAATATTTAAAAATTACTTAATAAATGAATAAAAACTAGAAAAAATGATTTGATTTTTAATATTTATTCATCGCCCTTGTATAAATGTAACGTTATAATATACGCACAACATAGAACATAATATGTGCTATGTTGTATAACTACAAAGTAGCTACAGAGTATACATTTGTATTCTTGAGTTGAACATCAAAATATGAATTGTACTCCAGAATTAAGACAAGATACAGTAGTTAATGACACTAAATACATTAAGCATTATTATCATCTTACTACAATTATCATCGATCATTATTTCATTCGTTTTTACTATATATACATGTTTTCTGTAGGCACTTGTATGCTATATCAATCATGCATTGAATTACACGCAGCTTACATCATAAAGCGATCGATGATTATGATCAGGTAGAGAGTCTAGAGACCACAGCAAGCGGATAAAAAATGTGAGAAGAATATCATGTTACATAAACTGTAGTACAAAAGCTTTCGTAATCGTTTTTTTCGCTTTAAACATTGATAATGCACATCAATTGAAATAACTAAATAATAATAAACAACAAACAAAACGAAATATGAATTTAGTACAATGTGTAATAGTTCTGCAATGTTTCTTAAACTGACTCGTTTGTATTATGTAGCTGTATACTCGTGAATGTTTATTTACTTCTGATCCTGGATCTATGATACCTGACGCTTCAGTTGTGAGTCTTGGGAATATTTATCAACTGATTAAATAGCAAGTAGCAAGGGCATCCATTTTTATTTGCTTCTTTTGAAGCTAATAAGAAACCACACAAGTAAGTAGCTCTTAATAATGCAGGAATACATGTCTCAAGTTCATTGGTAACCTCTTCAAAGGATGCCTAGATTAAAAGAGTTTGTAATCTCTGATTGGACAAACTAATTATATCAAAAAGATATAATTACAATAAATTATTATTATCATCATCGACATGAGTAAGTTAGATAAGAAAATCTAAAAATTTAAATAAAAGTTATTAAGTAATTAGTATAAGTTTTGCACTCCATGTTATAAAATTACATAAAAATTATGTTCTATTTTAGGAGTCTCAAGCAAAATTACATGTTTTATACAGTAAATAAATGTGGACCTTACATTAATTATGATCACATAAGATCTCATAATTAATGATGTACATAATATTAAATAATATTACAGAAAACAGCGTCTAAATAAACGTTTTTTTAGTGAATGCTGCTGTTATCTATGTCAATTTCATCAATTATGTTTAACTTGCTGTAGAAAGTGGACCTCAGAAAGAATGTTAAGTGATAAGAAACGCGAAGTTATATAACACACTACGGTTTTACAAGGTGCAAGTTTAAATTGAGCATCTCAAGAAAGCATTTTTGTTGATTCGTATTCCAAGAAACACAATAACAACAAGTAGGCAGACTTAAAGTAAGAATATTAGTAAATAGTATTAGTTTGCATAACCTAATTATTTCTGAGTTCACTTTAAAATCGGTTCCAAAATCTATTTCTATCTAATCAATTAGTTATTTTTGCATGCAAATTATAAAAAAAATGTAACACTGAAACTCAGCGTATCCATGTTTAAAGTATACTATAGTTTCCGATCGTCGTCTGAATTTATTCTTTTGCTATATTAGATGTCAGCACAAATGACTAATAGTGAGATTATATCGTTGAATACTGAGCAGTGTTATTATTAGCATTTTACAAAATTATTACGAAAAAATTATTATTCTTCAAAAAACTTTTGTCTGAAATTCCATTGTTTAACTTAATCGATAAAAATCGCGATAATAAGAATCAACAATCTACAAGAATCTACAAGTTATTGAATCCATAACTTGTAGCAAGTGATATTAATAATTCACGAAATCTGATGACTGCATTTCAGTAAGTGTTTGTAAAAAGCTTAATATTCTCGTTTAATGATAAGTCAAAATTAAAATTGTGTATAACTTCGTTCAGCTTATCTTTTAAAAAAAGTTCTTTAAAATGTATTTCTTCATTTAATTTAAATATGTAAGGAATATTTGGTAAAGCACTTAAGCTCTATTTATTTCTCAATGTGAGTGAAATGCTGTTGTAAATAATCTATATATTTGCAAAATTGACATTAAAAACTTAATATAACTAACTTCATATATTATATATGGTTATGACTTAAAGTTCTACTTTAAGTCATAATTGCTTAAAAATATTCAAAATCAAAAAAAAGAAGTGATTATTAAATATGACAAAAATGCGTAAGATAGTAAATTGCTAACTAACGAAATGATCAATATAATGTTAAAGACAATTTAATGATAGCGTAATTACAGTTAATTCATTTAAAATTAAGATTTCGTAATTAAATCGACACAGTTCTAATAACCAATTAAATTACAGTGGACTCAGAAAATACTCTGTAGTGTATGTATTATATTTAGAATAAAAGTTTCTGCAATTCAAAACAACTGTAGGCTCAATTGGTTAAAAAAGAACGGATAGACTTATTACTTACCAAATGAAACGAATACTTACGCCAACTAACACTTCTTGTCAATAAAAATATATTCTAACTTTAAACTTTTATATTTATACACATCCTTTACTGTACCTTTAAAAAAATCGAATCGTAATCAGTTTTACCAAGAATCAACAAACATTTACCAAAATCGTTGTTATAAGAATAGCATTGTATGCGTTTCGCTTTCTGAGTGCTGGTTAATGTCGACTCTGACTCAATAGTACTAACTGAAAACACGCAACGGCCTGCAGTGCACAGCGGCTCACTGGCTCGTTGATTAGGCACTTCGCCTCGAATCACTGACCTGCCTAACGACCAGGAGATGATGGAAAAGCACTCGATGGATATCTTATCAGCAGTAGGATCCCGCACTAGGGGCAGACGCCTCGAGAGAGCAAAACTCTAATCCTAAATCTAACCATAATTCTAAATCATATATTTCCAAAAATTACACTTTTAAAGGCCGGTCCACATTTTTATATTTAGATAAATCAATTAGAAAATATCATAGTCTGGCTCGCGAGAATATATCGACGTGGCCTCTGTTTTGACAGAATGATGATGAACACAAGCGCTATGATTTGAAACAAAGATGATGTAGGGCAAGTCATGTACTGTGGCCTTAACAAAACAAACGCGATAGTTTGCAGATGGTGAACCGCTGAACTATTTAGACCGGAAAGGATCTAAGTGTCAGGAAAGAAAAAAATAAAAAGATAGAAAGAAAATAACAGAAAATTACTAATTTAATATTACAGTATTAACCTGATCCACCTTTAATCATAATCTAAACTTAAACCGTAAAGAACAAAAAATCCAGAATAGATATTTAGATAGATATTTCGTTAACATTTGCGATAAATTCTTTCATGATAATTTTACAATGTATAATTTTCGTTGACAAAAATATGACGATATAGTTTTGTAACTGAACTTTTAGAAATTAATTGACTAGTACACTTCATATTAATCACAGTGCCCTAAATCATTTTTAACTTTCAGAGAAAATATTCTGTGATGGTCAATTTCTGTATTAATTCCAATTTTTACAACATAAAATGCTGCATTTAAACTGTTAAAAAATAGTTAAAATAGTAACAAATTTTTAAAATGAAGGTGTAAACACATTTAAACAAATTTGTATTTTGAAAATGAAAATTGTGCAAAGCACAGATTCGATTCCGATGAGTAAAACAGTGCGCGGAGTAACCAGAATTTATCAGAATTTATACTAGTATTATATCAATAAGTTTTAAAAAGCCTTGCAGTATTTACGTGTATATTCTATGATAACTAGTTAGAATAATTAAAAAACAGATTCCAAATATCTTCCATAATGATTATGGTAATAAAAGCACATTCATTGAAAATATTCATTGTGCACATGTAAGAGAATATTCATTGTGTAAGCTTTCACCACTGTCACTAAAGTTTATATTATAAATTTCTATCAAATATATTATAAGTAAGCCGACTGATTTTAGAAATATATACAATATAACACTTTAAGCAGATGTTTATTTTTCAATTAGTATATTTTACAGTCAATATATAATCAGTATTAAACAATGTCGCATAAACCCTTACAGCGATTATTAATAAAATATTGTACATTTTTTCAGAAAATAATTAGCGCTTCTGCTAACTACTGCAACTTGGCGCCCACGCGAATGGTTGCTGGACATCTAATTGAAAACGCCTGAAGTGGTCCACCAGCGAGATTTCTTTTGAAACTAATTATAATGTGTTGCGTGAAAGTCCTTCTGCTGTCTGTTACAGTAATTAATAGCTGATGCGTAAAGTTGAATTCTTGTGTCTAGTAAAAGTTATATTTAGCGAAATTGATGATGCATCATTACGAAGAATATCTTTATAGCGCTTCCTGTTTACATGGAATTAACTTCAGTTTAATTTTGGAGTAAACTTTAGTTCAAATTTAGCTAGACTTCCTTTTAATTTTAGCGCTTTATTTGCAACAATTTAAATAGAAAACTATTGTTGTTCAGTGCAACCAACTTATGCCGATGTATCTATCTATTCAATATTACGCAATGAAATAAATAGATAATTTTTATTCAAATACATCTAGAGTAAACACTTATGTATAAACGGAAAATATCTAAACAGTACAAAAATACAATATTAATAATTGTTAAGTTATGTTTTTATTTGTTTTTAGCGATATTTAATTCTTTTAATATTTTGATTTAACATGCATAGTAAGAATTAATGTTATCACATTGACGTCATATAGAGTAAACCAATAATTTTTAAAACATCATCAGACATTAGAATGTTTTGAAGAGTATTGACGTTCATTGCTTGTCATCATCGAAGTAATTATATTTCACCTATTTATTTTTAATTTTCTTAATTAAGAGGTACTTTACTCCCAAATCAACGATAGTTACTACAGTGTATATTTCAACTAATTTCAAAGAATTTCCATACACAGAAGTAAATTCTATTTGAACTGTTTATTTGAAACGTCGATTTCACAGATCAAACGAACATATTATTAACTCTGTCTATATTTTATTTTAAAATATATTTTTTCGTGTTAAGCCCTCTATATAAGCAACTTTTAATTATTACTACACAGTATACATAGGGTATATCTACCTTGAATAAAACCATTGAAAATGATATGCAACATATATATGTCTACAACAACAGAATCGATAAAAGTGATCATACTATAATATTATTGTGAACTGAAGTTTTTAATTCAAATAAAAATGACCCTTGTTAGTATATTTACATTGAATACAAATTTTATGGATGCTATTACTTTTTTGAAATGAAATTCCTGGATTGTGTTTTAAATAATAGGAGCATTTTTTGTGACACAGATTTATAGAGTAAATTAATTGGCTAATAGCTATTCCAAATGTAACGATGCACTGGATTTGTATTGACTTCGGGCAAACAAAGTGATTAGTCTAATGATTTTGCTAGCTTATTACAGTGAGTTTGTACAGTTTATCATGTAACTAGACGAAAACTAAAACATACTATTAAAACGCAAGTCGATTGATGTTATCGCAATTTAGCGAAATGGAGCATTACTTATCTTAACTAGAATTAGTACTTATCGACTTCTCTCTATTAAATAACATATTCTGCAATTAAAAATCAACTTGCTTCATCTGACAAGCTAACACTACAAAAAACATCAAATTTGATTCTTGATCTTTAATAATTCTCACTTGGTTTATTTTTTACTTTTAATAAATATTGCTAAATAGCAAGAGTTTTAAAGTTAGATTGCTCTAATGATGAGGTTTTACAATGCAGTTAGAATGCATTTTTCATGAGCAAGTACTGCGATTTAGCGAAATTACTGTTATTGTAAAATTCAATAATTTGATTAAATAAATGTCAGCAATGTATATTCATGAAATGTTCGCTAATTTTATACGGTTAGTGGAAAGTGTAACTTTCTTTAAGTTATTATTCAAACATACTGAGGAAAAATTATACGATTTACGACGAAATGAAAATTGAAATCAAATTTCGCTTCTCTTCCTTCGACGCATATTATTTTTCACTCTATATGCAATTTATTTTGCTTACAATACAACAGTTAAAAGTGCAAGAACATTTATAACGTGATTACAAAATATAATTCTCTAAATATTAGCTAGGAATTAACGGAGAAAAGAGATATAATATCAAAAGCTGAGTGAGAAGAAACAACATGGTATGTGCTAATTTAGATTTAATATGCATTTTTTTAAATAACAATTTTACATTAAATTTTCAGAGAAATAGAGAGTCGTATTAGGAGAATGTTTGTATAAATATTTAGCTATGACACGATTATATAAAAAATGTATTATAAGTTTGGCTTATACTTTTTGTTGATATAGATTACATTACAAAATAAGCTACGTGTAACATGTTATTCCATGCTATTGCAGTCTCATGAATTAGTTTAAGAATAATTAAGCACAGAATCACAATATATGATTTAAAAACTATCGGCCTTGAAAAGTTCATTAAAACTATATCTTAACACAAAGAACAAGCAGTCTTTTTACAGATTAATTCAAAGACGCCTGATTAGATCTCTTTCATTCAAAGACGAGACAGTAATTAGTGAACAAAATCGATTGTAACGCATCACCAAGTGTGTCACTTAGATCACATGTGGGACTCCGCAGTACGGTAATGAATCGTATCGTATACTGTACTTCTAACGCACCGTACGTTGTCAGATACCTGACAATTCCGAGGTGCGGTATGGGTACA
>JAQIXG010002950.1:0-16200 GCA_034700105.1 Oconnorella tubifera
TATTGTATTTATTTATCTATTTGTATATAATATTATTATAATATAATATAATATTACATATGTATATAAAAATTAAGACTCTTTTAATGAACATGTAATTTACTCGCTCTACTATTGGTGAGTCTACACGTCTTGACGTTCCTGCCGCTTGTAAAATCAAACATTTTTGATTTTACAAGCGGCACCTTGCGGAACCCTATCGACTGACATTTGTGTCGTTTGTGTCGTTAAGTTTGCGTCAAAACTCGTCACTGTTTTCTCAATTTCAATTAAGATTTCACGACACAAGCGACAAAGTTGGTCTTGTTTTCTCAATCTCAATTAACGTGCCGCTTCTTACGTTACGTTACGTTACGTGACGTTACGTAAAGGCTTAATTGAAGTTGAGAAAACGGCCTTAAATCGTCATCAAGTGGCAACAAACGATAATAACACCGAAATTAAAACGGCATCTTTCTAACTTTGCCCTTAGAAAACTCCAACAGAACCTCATCAAAACAAAAGCTAAAAAATTTGCGCCCCAGACAGCGCCACGCCCCTAGGCAGTGCCTATGTCTGCCTATGCTTTAATCTGGCACTGTTTGTTATTCTTTATTCTCTTTCGATTGTAGCGATGCATTATTATTTTTTGCTGAAAATACCATATATACTGAAACGACAAAAATATCAAAAATGTGGATTTGACTTTATGAAATTGTTTGCTTCCGATATATAATCAATAACGGCTGTTATATTTACCTTGATTGTCAGTTATGCTTACTTTTCGCTGCATTTACTTGGATGTTACATACAAAGTAAGTGAGCCTTCTAAATCTTCAAGAACCATGCACCTCGAAAAAAAATCATTGCCATTGCATAAAGCTGGAATCCATTACGATATTAAAGCACTTTGTAGATTGGATGTGTGCAAAAATCCTGTATTATAATTCCCATTATAAGAGAATAGAGGCTCTAGTTTTTCTTTAAACATCGTTACACACTGGCTATCGTTAGGCAAGTTTGTAGTATTATATATTATTTACATATATTGTAGTATTTTATTTAGTCGTTTGAAGTTAATACAAGTTTATTCGGTGACTGGATTCTTATTTCGAAATCAATGAAGGCAAAATGGATCTAGATTTTAAACTTAGAGTTTAACTTTAAATTTATTCCTTCGCGCAATTCGGAATACCTTTCTTAATTATGATTAAATGTTTGTATTCTTACGACCGGCATAGGTAGGTGTTATTCAATATTTTATGTATTTTATGTTTATGGATTTTATTTTCTATGCATTTTTACCAGTTTTAAGCGTTTTCATTTTAAGAATTGTGTCTATAGTTCAACTTTTGAATATTATATGTGTAAACAATTTTGCTTAATAGCTATATCTATGAGTTTTATCTTTCATGGATTTTATTTAGTTTTAATAGATTTTATTTAATTATCTCACGAACAATAAAATATTATCAACATTTTATAGAAGATAAATAAATATTCCTAAAATCATTGACTCTTTGTAACATGAATACGAATTTCGTCATCTGCTTAAGTATTAAGCATAGTTGATGAAAAAATTCAACAACTGAAACAAACTTTACAACAATTCTTAATTGCAATAATTAACAATTACTGATATTTTTGACTAATAATGAATTCTCGTCATCGTCAAATCGTCCCGACAAATCGGCCTAGTTCTTAGGTTAGGTTTTGAGTTCGTTAGGGTTAAGTTTAAATTTTGGATTGACATTAGGGTTCAAATTAGATTTTTGGTTAAGTTTAAGGTTTATTTGAATGCTGACTACTAAATGAATTTAACAGGATTAATTTGTCGAGTTAGTATATTTGTGATCGATTTATCTTGGATACCATGAATTCTTCTTATGACGATGATTGACAGTTATTTAATTTTTTTTTAAATAAACGAATTAAATCATCTCAATTCAATTATTGAATCTTCATCTAAAATTTTATTTTTCTGTTGTTGTGTGCTATAATTAACACATAATGAAATTTCTTTTAAATTCTGTGACAAGGTTATCTTTATAGCACTTGATCGATCTTTCGGACTGTAAAGATATTTCACTCACAGTTTCTGTAATGCTGCAATTTTATTCTCATTTACTATTCATTGCTCGTTTTCATTAGAGCTTTACTCTAAATCCGTCTTTTTATAAAAATGATTGAGTATGTGAATTTTTCATCAGTTTCTTGCAGAAATATTTTATTTTAAAATTCAAACTCTTTGATTAGATTTTTTGATACTTTGATAAGACTTATTATCGTTATTTTATTTGTTTTTAAAATAAACTAATGAAATCATATCAATTTAATTATTATTATTGATTGTAGTTTTTTTTGTCAAATTGCTATTAATGCATTTTAGAATATATTTGGAATAATTATAAAAAAATTCTGAGAATAATTGTACGTAAAATCTAATGTTTGCTTTTAGTATTAATAATTTTGAATTTATACTAAATTTAATTTAATGAATTACTGCTTCGCATGTGATAAAAATCAAAATTGTTTTTTATTTTAGTTAATATCTAGTTAATATTTAGTTAATTTAGATATTATTTTAGAGTTTAATATAAAGTAAGAGGTTTTATTTTCTTCTTCAACTTTTCAGATCGCGTGTATAATATGTAATGACAGCGTAAGCTTACAGTAAATCATGATGGATAGCGTTACATTTCCAACAAAAGAAAAGTTTCGAACTTTATCAATTTACATCTTTTATCTCATATTTCGTTTATGTACGATCTCAAATGTTAACTCATTGTTAATCCCTACTCAAAATATCCATCTTAATCCATTTTACTCGATCTACGAAGAACAACCTGCAAAAACTCTGATTGGAAATCTCACAAAAGATCTACAACTCGACCAATATTATAACGGAACTATTTTGTCCACAATCAGTTTTATTCAGATTTCGCAAAGTCCTTCTTTAGACTATATTTCCCTGGAAACAAATGGCTTGCTGTTGACAACAAGAGTTATTGATCGTGATAAATTATGCCCTCAGAGAGAATCGTGCTCGATAAATATAGAGTTCGCTGTTTCTCAAGCGCAATCATTCAAGATTCTTTCAACTAATATATCTATATTAGATCTCAATGATAATGATCCGGTATTTCCTTCTCAATATAACACTACGCGTTTGACAATTTCAGAATCAACTCGAATAGGATCTCTGTTTCCTTTACCCACAGCCGTTGACAGTGACAGTCCGGTTAATTCTATAACCATCTACCGATTATCAAATCAATCTAAATTTCGACTCAACGAGAGCATAAATTTTTTCGGATTACTTTCTTTGAGATTAGAGCTCATTGAGTCTCTTGATCGAGAAGAATCAGGCAGTATTTCGTTAAAACTAATAGCTGTGGATGAAAATCGAACTCAAAATTCAGCGGAATCAACAATCGAGATAGAGATACTTGATGAAAATGATAACGTGCCGAAGTTTGAAAAAGATGTGTATAGCGCTGCATTGCCTGAAGAAACTCCTGTAGGGACTGTTATTGTCACTGTTACTGCAACCGACCTCGACTCGGGATTAAACGGAAAGATTCGCTATGCCCTCTCGCGGCGAACGCAAGAGTCTTTCGGCAAACAGTTCAAAATAGAACCAGATTCAGGCAATGTCATTCTATTAAAACCATTAAATTTTGCAACACAGAGCTTCTATAACCTCGGAATTTCAGCTGAGGATTTAGGGAAATTTTCCATTCCGTCGATGACTTCTGTGCATGTTACAATCGCTCAGGCACAGGAAAAGCCTCTGAAAATATTTGTGGATAATCTTTCACGAATTGCTGATTCATCTTCTTTGAGCGTTTTACGAAATTCTTCGATTGGAACACTTGTCGCTCTTATTTCAGTTCGTGATGTTGATGGACTGATGACAAATCGTGACGTCATGTGTAGTATTAATGACGTCGTATTGATAGGTAGTAACATAATTAATGCAACGGTTGATAGAGAATATTTTGTACTTCAGCAAATAATGAATGGGGAATATAAATTAGTAATGAAAGAGTCAATAACTGATTTGTCAATAAGTACTATTTATATTGCTATTAAGTGCTTTGCATATGGTAGAAAAATGCTTTCAATTGATCAAAATATAACTGTTGCAATAATCGACACTATCAAAAGGAATGATGCAATTATGTTCTCCAAATCGCTCTATCAAACTAAGCTGATTGAAAATAGTCCAATAAATCAATCAATCTTACAAGTATTTGCTTTTACCATGGATGGAAATCACAGCGAAGATATCATTTATTCAATCGAAAGACACAACTTAAATATGTTTCAGATTGATTCTACAACTGGTGCTATTATTAATATCCTAAGTTTCGATTATGAAACTGTTAAAGAAATTTCATTTAATGTCACAGCCGCATCGTTACATAATTCATCAAACTTCGCTACTGCTGTGATTGTTTTTGAAATTCTTGATGTGAATGATAACGAGCCAAGATTTACATTTTGTCATTACATTTTTGAAGCGAGTGAGATTACTCCTAGAGGTTCAGTTGTTGGGAAAGTAGAAGCGTATGACGATGATTCGTTTCCAAATGATCAGTTTAATTTCTACTTAATATCGCCCATTGATGCGTTTAGTGTAGACTCGGAGTCGGGTATCATTAGAGTCGAATCTGACCTTGATCGCGAGACTATTAATCGATACGAGCTTCGTTTGCGTATCATAAGCCGGCGGATAGATATTACAGACTCGAGAAATATCAAAGTCGTACAGAATCCAAATGAAAAAAGTCAATCATTGCAAGCTGACAGTTTGAAAGATAAACTCAACTTTAGTATTGCAGGTTCATTGCAAGAAGGTTTGCTGCAAAATGAGGAAATTTTAGAAAGTCAGTTAGACAATAAAACTAATATAAATTTTAAATTTGAATGCAATTTCACAAATAATCAGCACGACGAAGCGATAGTATTTATTAATATACTTGACGTTAACGATAATGCGCCTCGTGTAATATTTCCAAACGCAACCAACAATCATATAACAGTTCCATCTGCCGCTCCAATTGGTAAAATAGTAGCTCGTTTGCAAGCGACAGACCCTGACTTCGGTGAAAACGCCACAATCAGCTACAGACTTGTGGATTCCAATGCTACACGATACTTGGATCTAAATGAGAAAACTGGTGAAATTCAGATTATTAGTTCCGTATCCGGCTGTGTCAACGACTCTTATCAACTAATGGTATCGGTTCAAGATAACGGATCGCTTCCGCAGATGTCTATTGCAATTCTACATATATTAATCTCCAACTCAACTTTAAATATAATCCAAACTGCCGACTTTATCGATAGCTTATCCGAAGGAACACGAATCATGATACTGATTGTATTTTTAGCCGCGTGTGTAACTGTAGTCATTTTAGCAGTAGTCGCCGGTTGCATGCACAGACGTAGAATTACACATAGAAGGAAAAGAAATAAGAATATGGTTCGTATATCTCCAGCTGTGCTGGAGCTGGTTAATAATTTTGTAGCGGACTCTCAGCTGGTTAGACTGATTGGGGATATTCCAGAAGCGGAAAGCGGTACACTCCAGACATATTTGATTTCAAAGCAGAATTGCGAAGAAACATTCAGCAAGGTATCAATAATAGAAAGCGCTCTTATTCTGTTTTGATGTTTTTATAAGTAGGTTGTATATTGCTGGCGATGATTGATGCTTTGATGCAGAAGAAGCCGCGGCTTATAAAATAAGTAATGGTAATATAAGCAATATTAGTATCAAATTCCATCCATCAGATAAGAGAAGAGTTTTAGATAAATTTTTATTATGTAAACAAAGAAAATCTTGGATATTAAAGATGTTGCAAGATTTTTTACTATAAAGTTGCACTATATAATGCAATACTATAGAAGTTTATAAGTAGCATTATAAGTAGCATAAGTGGTATTTTTATAATAATTACCTTTATAATTGTTATTTATCTAATGTTTTTTTTGTCATACGGAAAAACTGATCCTGAAATAAAAATCTTTTTCTTGATCTGGCAATTTGCTCATTGAATAATATAATCAATGAAATTAATAATAACTTACGACAATGTAATTGTTCACCGTGAGCAATTTATATATAAATATTTTAATTTCAAGATATCACAAGAAAGGAATACTTGAGGCTTTTCTCAAAAATTCAGAGGCTTAAAATATATTTATAATATTAATTAGTCAATGAAACGTATAGCATAATGCCCGAAATTTATTATTATATTAAATTCTAAATTGTACAATTTACACCAAGGTCTAAAATGTCAATTATTATATTTATGAATAGGTAAATAGGTAAATTTATATAAAATATAAATTATAAAAATTAATTAATATATTGAACATTTAGTAATTTACAAATAGATATATCGCGGATATTCTTGTTATATTATTTGTTGCAGTCTTCGCAGAAGAGTTTTGGTAAAGACTCAAATTCAGATTTCTGTTCGGTTCACCAACAGAACACTGACCAGGACAGTGACAGCGGCTGTGCCGATGTGTCCAATGCAAGCAGTCACGATGACTTCACTTTTAGCTGTGCTGAACCTAGCACAGATCGCTGCACCTCGAGGAAACAATGCGATGAATTGTGTCATCAAAATGGTAGATATTATATCACTATATTATGTTAATTTTTAAAATTAATAATAATGAAATAGATGATAGTGATAAATAGCTAAATAGATAATGAAACGGATGTTAACTTATATTTAATTTTTTTTAAATTTTATTTAAACTTATTTATTTCATTATGTTAAAAGTATATTTTTTACAGCAAAACTATGTTATAAAAAATAATATACGCAGAAATTTAATCCAACTTTAAATATAATTTGCATTTTTTATAATTGTAAATTTATCATTAGGGTTAAATAAAACTACTACAAAATTACAGTATATTTAAACAATACATCAAATACTCAAAGACAAATGCTGAACACAAAAAGAAAGAAATTCGATTGACTTTTAATATTTTCAAATGTTTTCATTTATTTATTTTTATTTATTTCTATTTAGTGTCTCCTGATTCCTCTACAATAAAACCCTCCAGTGAAACTTGCCCAAATTGTGTTCGATGCAGAGCTGAAAACACCGGTTTTCCAAAACCATTCAATCAATCGTTAAAATCTGCAAAATTTCAAAATCTACCACCAAATGAAAACATATCCACTCTCTCACAACCAACCAATGGGACTCTGAATGACGTAAACAATGTTCAACCTAATTCAACATTAGTTGGTAATTGTAATCATGATGGTACTTATACTCCAAAAGAAAAATCGCAGAGACAATCAAAAAAACGCGTTCATTTCGCTGAGAAAGATGAATATATGAGCATTGAATGTTTAGAAGATGAATCCGATAATGACATGGCATTTATTGATGATGAAGTCTATTCACAAGAACTGAAATCTCGTGAAGAAGAAATGAAAAGTAATGACTCGAAACATTCCAATGTTTCTTTACCTCGTTCCGATAATGAAAACCAACAGTCGCAAATATTAAGTATTACTCCAAATACATTATTGGTGAAGCAGAAAAATGGATTGATGCCACACGCTTACAGATTTACTAACTCTACGCCATCAACCGAATGTCAAGATGCAAACAAGGATAAGCGAGTTTTTTTGAAAACTTTTTTTCCTCAAAATGGAAGCCTAGTTTAGGATAAGCTTAACTTTATATAAATTTGTATTATATTTTTAATATTTGGAAGTGTTTTGAGTTATAATTTTAATTAATAAAAATTGAATCAGGAATTGATTGAGTGTTGAATCTAGTCAAGTTTAAAATTATAATGATATTTTTAAAATTTTAAACTTTTAGAAATTTTAAGAAAAATATCGAAAATATATGATAAATAAATTGAGATACATTGTAACTATTATCTGAACAATTTAGTTAAAGATTTCTGAAACGTTTTGTTTAAGATACGTTGTTTCTACAACATATAACATAGAAGTCAGAACCTATATTAACAAAATCTTAATATATCAATGATGGCATTTATTCAACTTAACTAATACCACGTAACATTTCAATCAGGTCAGAAAAGCGGATCAAACTATAGGCTTATTACTTAACAAAACGTCTTGGTCTTCTAACAAAAATATATAGTTCCATACTGTACCATTAGTTTTAGAGTTTAGTCAAAATATCATAAGTTATTGACACATTTTAACACGCAATATAAATATTTAAATTATTCGTTAAAATAAAAAATCTTTTAAGCTTCAGATAAACTAAAGCAAATAAACTGCATACGTAGAGCTGCAGGGTATCTTCGTGTGTTTTTCGTTTAGTATTTCCGGAGTGATTTTATAACTTTGTTATTGCTACAATGTTTGAAGCCGTAAACTGTTCTACGATACCCATTGTTTCATATACAATCACTGATTGTAGCCAAGCATTTTATGTTGTTTTCAAAGGCGCCTATGAATAAGGATCACCACACAAATGAGGCAGTAACAATCGTTCTAGTTTTACTATAATTCTAATCGACTCCTCTCTTGTGCTATTTTTGAACTAACTTGTTTCACTGACTGTGTACAAGTCTCGATCATTATTTTCTGCAATATTATGAAACAATATTAATTGCGATAATTGAATTGAATATTGTTTCATGTAGAGTTTCTGATTATAATTCTCGTGCTGGTTCATTGTTGTGAAAACAATTAAGGCAATTGCGTTTGATTCGATGAAGATATTTTGTTGTTTTGTAGTAAAAACTTTTCGATTTAATAATTCTATTGCTATTAATGAAATTGTTATTAAAAGGCTCCACGACTACTTAGCTAGATGCGTCAAATATTTTGTCCAATAGTCTGCAATAATCGTCTTAAATAGGTTATAGCTTTAATTAAGTAATAACCTATTTAAAGCGGATTACATTGCTTTTATCAAATTATGAACAAGGTCTGTCATGAAATGGAAGGAATGTAAAAGGCTCTTTGGCTACAATTACTTCTAGTGATGAGAACTATATAATGTAAATCATACGCAATTCATTTTAAATTTGTAAAAATGCTCTTTTTATTTTTGTAACAGTCAAAAACAGTTTAAAAGCAAATTAAGTTGATTTCAAAAACATTTATGAGCTTCTTTGTGCTCTCTGAATATAAGTTCTACATAAAAATGAGTAATGAGAGAAAATTTATTTTTATAAATCAAAGCTAAATGTAATATTTTCGTAAACGATGTCCATAACGATTAACTATTAAATCCAATAGAGCAAGGAACGTGGGGATGGGATCAAGAGGCTAGTAGTCTATAGACAATGATAACTCGATTACCTTAAAGTATCAAAATATAAATACAAAATACAAATGCTAAAAAGTTAAAGTTCGGTGTATATCTACAATCACTGCAACCACTATGTCACCGCTACTCAATCTATGGAATTGCTAAATGCTGATCCAACAAAAATAGAATCCAATTTTGACATTTTTGTTCAAAAACTATATGAATATTTAAAAAGAATTAACAAAAATATAAACCCGGGTTCTCAATAAATAACGAAATCTTACTGTAAAAATTATTATTTCTTTCAAAGATTGATCCGATGTTAACGTAATCCATATAAATAATTATCTTGAGATAAATCTAAATAAGTTCGAGGAGACTTGGATCCGAGTCCATTGCTGTTGTATTATCTCATCTTGGTGGACTTTTCAGGTAATGTCCTTTCGTTAATGCTAGCGTTGCGGCTTTTGACTCTTGCGTTATCATTGTAGTGATTGTTATGCGTCATTTTTGAATCATTATCAGTGATCCTGTCGTTTGACTTTGGCGTTAATGTACGTTTGGGCAATACTGGTTCGTACAGTGTCTCAAGCGGTGGATAGGTATAGCCACAATCTGTTAAAATAATGTCCATAAACTGATAAATAACTATCAGTAATATTATATTTCAATGTTCAAATCTTTTCCTTAATGTATCCGATAGGTTCAAACAAGAATCAGAGCAAATGTCTAGATTCCATTATAAAATATAATGTATAAAGTCATAATAATTAACTTGTATAAAATTCGATTATAGTTATTTATTGTCCATTTTAATAAACCCTAAAATAGCAAAAGTTTCAAATGAAATTAAATTAAACAACATTCAAATCGTACTCGTACTGTTGAAATGATTCACGTTGAATAGATCAACATATTGTACAGGAGCAGAATGTATATCACTTGTGTGCGAGTTGCAGCTCATCGACTTTTTACCAAAGTTGGTTTGATCTCGGATAAACGCTACAACAGGCTTGCATCCATCATTAATGCACTGTTCGGGATTTTGCTGATAAAATATAAAAGATAACGTTATATTTATATATAAATTCTTTTAAAATATTTACACTTTGCATGGTGGCATGGGTGTATCAGAATTGATACTATCAATCATAATAACGAAATCTTTCACTGCAGATATAACAGACAACACCAGACACATTTTTCATTAAAAATCTGGTCCTGTTTCTCATGCGACATCTATTAGTTAATTTACTTGCTTTGTAATCTCAATACTTTCAAAAATTATGAAGTTTTGGCGTAAACACCTCAAATTTCAATTTTCCCAAGTAAAGATTATGAAATTTTAGCAACTGCTTCATTATGAGAGACAAAATTAATGACCCTCAGTTTTTTTTCGTAATCAATATTTGTATCCCCTTGGACTCCCAAGGCCCATGGGGCAATACCATAAAAAGATTATGCGCTTAGATCTTATCCTCACAAATTTATGTCCCGTAAGAGACCGCAGCCTCATTTCAGTGCAATTTCTATAATCAAATTTTTCTACAAAATAAAATGACTTATTTAAATCTTTTTCAGCTCTAAGTGTCTAATTTCATCTTGTATTAACTCATACAATTGGAGATTTTTTTTTCATTTAGCATAGTTATTGCATTTCTGCCATGGGTTATTTTTTGACGCATTCTGCAGAATATTCCGTTTCTTGTTATGCTAATACCATTGCGATCCTTTTCTACAAACAGAAAATTATTGCTCTTAAATTAACCGTCGATTGTCTAAGTATTAGATTTATTTAAGCCAACAAAGCCGTCAGAATCAGCATTTATAACAATTTCTTGCCAACAGGGAAAACAATATACACCGCTATTACATATTAAGACAATTTGTGTAAGAAATTTGAAATATTTCCTGCTTTGTCACTGTCAATGTTTATTGTACAAATGTTACTGTAAGGTGTAAGCTATAGAATTTGTAAAGATTAACGTTAATTAAGTATAAGTAGCCGTTTAGCTCATATTTGGTTAACGAAATTTTAAGATTTTACTTAATACTGTAAATCAAATACAGCATTGAATTCAATTACAAAAAAAATAATACTGTAGCATTGATTAAGGTTAATGTTATGCTTTTGAAATATTAATTACAATAATTATACTGAATTAATAACAGTAAGTGACTCATTGTTATATAATATTACCTTGTGTTTCATTTCTGACTGTCCATGAACATAAAGATCTGTACAATCGTCTTTTGTTTTTCCGTAAAACAAACCATTCATTTCATAATTGCAATGATTGTTATGAAAATATTCATTTCCAGTCTTTGATCTACAAACATCATTCGTGCTACAACTGTTTCTAATATTTAATCCTTTATAATGAGACGAAGTCTTTCCGTTTGAAAAAGAAGCAGATGATTTTGGGAAATATTTGGTCGAGCTTTTCATCATCGTTCCATTTCCATTTTGTTTTGGAAGACTATGAAATTTACTTTTATTTTCCCTCTTTTTACTACTCGAGAGAATAATCATACCGGTTATTGTAGCGATTGCGACAAGTATCGATGCAAACACGATTGCCAAAACGATGAATGTACCATCATCTGCCAGAACTGACTGATGATATGATGATCCTATCGATCGAGCTACGAAAGCGATATCCTTACTAATCACAACTCGTAGTTCTACTGTGTTATATTGCTGAGGAGTTCCAGCATCCTTAACAACTAACTGCAGTAAAAGTTCATCAAAAGTAATAGTACTCAATCGCTTGTTTACTCTTAGTGCCCCTGTTAAAGGTTCTAAATGTAGCAACTGTCCTTTATTACCACTTATTATAAAATATGACAAATTTGAATTCATTCCAGCATCCGCATCGCTAGCTTTGATATACACAAGAACGTGCCCGACTATTGCATAGCTTGATACAGCGACTGTTTCATTACCAGAAGCGGGGTATAAAAACTTCGGATTGTGATCGTTCACGTCTGATACTAAAATGGTTACACTAACCGTCGCTGAATGCGAAAGGTCATCTTCAGAGGTAGCTACTATTATAATAAAATAAACTGATTTGGATTCTCGATCTAGTACATTTCTGGTCCGAATTAATCCAGTAGATGAATCAACATCAAATGCATCGCCACCTCGCTCAATGTAGTAACTCAATAAATTGTTTGGATGCAGATCCCAATCTATAGCTTCAACTGATCCAACCTCTATTCCTTTCGGTAGATTTTCTTCTACTGTAAAAATATACCGATTTATTGGAAACTGTGCACGTTCGTCATTCTCATCTAATATCACTAAAAATACAGTTAGCTTTGACGATCTCTGTGGTTCGCCTTTATCATGAGCAAAAACTTGGAAACTAAACCTGTCAACTACTTCTCGATCAAACACACGATTTGTTACTATCACTCCAGTCACTTGATCAATAAACAGGATGTCTCTCATATTCTCGCTGAGGGTATAAACTATTTTTCCGTTTTCACCGATATCTCTATCTATTGCTTCTACACGTGTTACCTCATACCCCGCTTTAATGTTCTCCATAATGCTAACTTGTAAAGTGCTCATATTGAAAGTCGGCGTCTGATCGTTAATATCAGTGATACGAACTTTTAACTTAGCAATCGATGATATTGATATTACTCCGTGGTCTTTGCAGGTGATCGCGATTTCGTAATTGTCGCGTTTTTCGCGGTCAAATTCCTTGGCTGTTATGAGTTTGAACTCAGATACATATATCATTTGCAGATGGAAGAATGAACTATCTATGTAGCAGTACACGCGACCGTTGTCGCCGCTGTCAGCGTCCAAGGCGGAAACGTGCGCGACAAACGTGCCTGCTTCGGAATGTTCAACAACAGTCGAGAGTCCATTAGAAGTCAGAGTGTTCAGCTTTATTTTTGGAGCATTGTCGTTAATATCAATCACTCGTATAACGACCGACGCATGAGAAGGAATAGAGTCCGGACCCTGGTCACTGGCGGTCACTGAAAGCAAATATATCTGCTCAGACTCGTAGTCGAGATGACGCAGGAGAAAAATCGTCCCCGAATCTGATCTAATACCGAAGAGGTTCCCATATTCGTGACTTGTGTGCTTGGAAAAATTATACGCTACATTTCCATTTGGTCCCAAATCTCTGTCAGTTGCTTTCACTTTTAGCAAGACCGATCCCAGAGGAAGACTTTCTATAACTAATATCTGGTAGGTAGAGTTTTCAAACTCAGGAATATTGTCGTTAGAATCAATTACCGTAATATCGATTATAATTGACCCGGTTTTAGGAGGTTCTCCTCCGTCAATAGCGAAGACTTCTACCTGAAGTCGATCTTCAATTTCTCTGTTCAGTTTCTCGCATAATATAAGCCGTAGATCAATTTCCCCATCAAGCCTAGTTCGACTAACCTGTAATACAAACTTTCCGTTTGAAGGAATTGCCTCATATCGCTGAATACCATTCAGATTACTATCAAGATCAACAGCTGGAGGTATAACCAAGGCGCTTCCAAGTTCCGCTGATTCGGAAATGCTGTGCGCCACGCGTCTATCGGGAAATCTCGGAAAGTTATCATTCATATCCAGCACGTTAACTTTGACCTTGATTATCTCGAAATACTGGATCGGTTTAACGCCGATGTCAAATTGAATGATACAGTCGTCTGATCGAGGGCAGATTTTTTCCCGATCTATTTTGTGCTTGGATCTGATGACACCGGTTGTTTCATCAACGGCGACGTACGATTTATCAAAGTTTGATTGCATGAGAATTGTAAAGCGAAGGGATTCAATGAGGGACAGATTGTATTTCGTATGAAAGTCATAATCGCTAACCAGTTCACCGATGATGCTTTCTGGAGGAAGCTCTTCGTGGAAGTAGTATGTCAGATAGTTTTCACTCTTCACATGTGCTAGAGAAGATGATGTAAGTAAAATTGTTAGAAATATCTGAAGTTTAAGGATCAAAAAAGAAATCGAAGAGAAGTAGATTTTTAATCTCATTCTCATGTTTCGCTGATGATTTAAGTCTTTGTAGACATAGTTTGCATTTATATACTTCTGTATGTATTAAACATATTCTGTGATAAAAAATAAAAGCGATTGTTACTTTACGTTATTTACTTACAAACTATAAGTAAGGAATAAATTGTATATCATATACTTTATGTACTTAGATGTGTTCATTTTTCGTCAGTTAATTTAATCACATGTATACCAAATATATTTCAAGCACTACATCGAATAACATTTTCAAAATTCAAAAAGAATATTGCATGAATATCACAACTTAGAAAGTTGTTAATATCGAAAATCAATTTGTGATTTATCTTAACCTAAAATTGAGCTTTTTACTAAATATGTTTTACTTTGTCACAGGTTATTCCATTCGTGGCGAGATATAACGATAACATCACCCTGTCGTCATCAGAATATCAGAATTTTCAAATCAGTTCTTGCATCCAAACACAATAATATGCTAATAAGCTTTTCTAGGATTGGTTCTACAACAATGCTCCGCTAATGATTCACGTCGCTACTTAACCTGAAAAATGCGTTTAGCGAGACAATAATAGTATTTTTTCATTTATATCTTAGGTTAAAAAATTGACAAAATTGACAAACTCTGATAGTCTTTTTACAATTCTTCAGCAAATAAATCAAGCTTTTTATCACATTGAATACAATTTTAGCATTGACCCGATTAACTACAGAATAAGACAATACATGTCTATAAAAAGGCCATATAACGCAATCCATCAGCACATATAATAGATAACCTTTATTGCTCTTATTAAAATTGATTAATTGTTTCATTTGTCAGAATTCTTATTTGAGGATTGCGTGTGTGCTGGAATTTTACGATTACGACTAAAGAATGCAACCTGCGCATGCCAAAAGGATCTAAATCATTTCGCTATAGTATGGTGTTCTGTTTTCAACAATTTTACTGTCATATCTGATTGATATAGATAAACTGAATATAGTTTATATGTTATGTTATTCGCATCTGAAGCGTAACATATAATATTTCAAGCACTACTGAAAATCAGCAGTTCTTCGGTAATACAAATAACATTTCAAAATTTCAGCTATTTCAGTTTATTTCAGTTATTGAGCGATAACTTCAATGCCTAAATTATTCATGACTATCCTGCATTAAAATATCTATTACTGTCGTATATTATTTTTAAGTAAAATCCTGACAATAAATTTAGAAGCATTTAAATGCAATTGGCGCGCATCCATATATATATAATTCTCTTGCGGTAAGTATGTATCCGACCAAACGCTGAATATAAAGTAAATGTCACGCATATTTAAAAGGTGTTATGCATGTTGATATACTAAATGTCAAACATTTTTAAAAGGTGTTATATATTGACTTATATTAATTCGCTACATGACTTTTTCTTATCCGAATTTTATGTAATTAATATTTACTACCACATATTAGTATTTACTATTTATTATTGATTTATCAATACTCATAATTTAACAACAATAATAATAATAATAAATATTAATATTAGTTCATTAGTTACTTGCTATTCATTCGCTAGAGGCCTCCGCCGTTATGAATTTAGACGTTTGCAAATGTATACTTTTTTCTCTTCTTATTAACAGAAATAATTATTCCTTCATCTCCTTCCCCATACCCTCCTTATTCCCTTTCGTTCTCCCCTCCCTCCGAATTATAATGTAGATCCTTCCCCCCGTTGTGTAATTGTCATTAATTTTGTCTATTTGCATTTCATATAAATATTAATATTTCATTCGTAAGAGTTAAATTCCTTTGATGAGTTAAATGACTTTTTCTCTTTTCCTATTTTGGTCTAATTAATATTGAATTTTAATTAATATTGAAAATTGATATAATTTATTTTCAATGTTATTATATATTTTCAAATATATTATATGTT
>JAQIXG010002951.1:0-16200 GCA_034700105.1 Oconnorella tubifera
AAAATAATCAACATTGTTAATTTCATGTATTATATGATTTATTATATTATTATATTTATTACAATATAAGCTAGTTATTCTCAGTAAAATGTTAGTGTCTCTTTTGCAAAAGAAGAAATAATTTTCTTAAAGTAAGATATAAACACAAATCGACAATAACATTTTAACTATACAAGGAACGATGTTGTCCTATATAAAACAGTCGGTCATATTGATCGCCATCTTGAATTATGGCTTCCATAATGTAAAGTTTAAAGACAGATTCTCATTAAGAAATGTGAAAAAGTTTGAATATACATGTATCTAATTAATATCAAAAAGTTGCAAAATTAGAGAAAACGATTAACTTTTTTCAGTTGTAGAAGAAGCGGCTTGTTGATGACAACGTGTGGAATCTTCTTCATTGTAATCAATGTAGCCTGTGTGAAACAATTTCATGCAGTAGAATTATTTGTCTGAATAAAATTTACTTAAAACTATACAAAGTATAATATAATTTTATTTAAAGTTTTCTCTTTATAGTATCATAGAGCACTTTATCTATGATACTTTTAATTGAAAGAATTTCTTTGATTGTAAGAAACTCTAATTATTCTTCTTGTAAATTTTATTTATTAATAAACACAGTAAAAAAGTATATGGGCAGGATTATATTAGGCAGTGAACTAAACTAAAGCAAAATATTGACTTTTTTCAAACAATATTATTTCAAAGAAACTTTTAATAGAAAATTTATTATTTCAATGTGTACCTTATACGATCCAGTTTTTGCGAAAACTTGTTTAGCGCCCGAGTCCAAATGATCAGCTATTGTGTCAGCAGTTATAATACTTGTCAATGAACCACGCTAAGCATTTATACCAGACAAATAAATTTAAAAATAACAATATTTTAAGGAATAAAATGCAAGCAAGTGATTCAAAGCTCTTTAAACGATAACAATATGCTTAATTTATAATAAACTAGTGGAACCAAATATAATTATAATAATTAGGTTTAAATCTAATGTGTTCAAATATAACAAGCATTTCTCAAATTATAATTATTTGTCAACATTAAATACTGTCTTTTAGTTATTAAAAACAAACTTTTTTGATTTAAAAGGAACTCTTTTTTATTTCATTCAGGGGGGATGGGTATCCTTTTTAGTTTATATTCTGAGTAAATCTCTGGCAATACTCTCTTTTGATTATTTTGAGAATAATTATATACAGTACGACTTATTGGAATCGACAATACATAGGATCGAGACTGATACAGAAAATTCTGATCAATATCATTATACAAGATATTTCGGAAAAAATCCAAATATTTAGATGGTAAAAGAATGTATCTAAAAACAAACTTATCTGAAATCTAGGTTCATGTATAGACATGAAAATTTCATTTATATTATGATATATACGTATAGATTATATTGTTGTAAATATAAAGACAGACGTTTATTTCAATGATATTATTGACTATTATATTAATCACAACTTTTATATCAAATATTTTTTGTGATGAAATATAAAAATATCTGTCCATGATAATATTTTGATGAGAAAAAAAACCGAAGCAAACATAACTATGATAAAGATATCCATAAACTCATCGAGAAATAGCCATTATAAAAACAACAAAATTAACTATTAATGACCATATATAACCATAATATCGCTCATAAAATAACCATAGCAAACATTTATATAACCATATAACACGTAAACTACATAACTATAAGTTACATCTTGTAAATTAACATATTTTCATGAATATAACACGTGGGTTATACAATAAATAATTTTCTATACCCCCTTCCCCAGCGGGGTATATTTGTGTGCCGGTTATCTAATTTTTCTTACAAAATTAGAAAAATCAGCTGATTATAAACGCGTACGGGTTATCCCATTTTATAGCGGGTTATCCAAGTGTATAACGGGTTATACAAGTGTATAACTTGTATTTTATTCATGAAAATACATCCATTCTAGTGTCGCTAACCCTAACAAGACTGAAGCGACTTCCGTGTCGTTCAAGCTTGCCCAACTCCTTGCACCCCACAGTGATGTCATCCCATCTCACTCGCCAATTCTCTTCTGCGAGATCAGCTTGCTGTTTGTAGTGTCTAAACAAGAAAACCATTTAAACAATAAATAATAAAATCATCTAAATAAATAAAATATTATAGCAGAAAATACAATTATAATATTCATTTACAGTATATTTAAAATATATAAACACAGAACCATGTGAAAAAGTCAACAATTTTACATATAATGAGTATAAAAAATAGAAATCACCCCCTTCCCCATTAATAGTAGAATATATTAATATTTATAAAAGTAATAAAAACCTGTAAATAAAGACTGCAGCAAAAGTTACCACCAAGAGTAAAACCCCAAACACTACTGTAACAATGGCCGACGCGGGAAAAGGATCTAAAATTTAAAAAATCTGTTTTTAAACAGTAATAGAAATCAAAGATATTTGTAATTATTATGGCTATACATTTTAGCAATTAATGCTATGAAAGGATCATCGATTAAATCTCAAAGAAGTTGAAAATATGTCTCTCTCAACTAAAAAATGTTTGGATTTTCTTTCCATAAGTAAATAATCAAGAAGAAAAAAATCTTAGTTGCTTGATATCGCTTGACCCCCCTCCCAGAATCATCATAACCTATTTGAGTTTGACTTAAGGTAAAAACTGTTAAATTTTATCATGCAGCTATTTTTTTCGACTAAATTAGACCATTCAAAAAATTTAACAATTGTAATTTTACTCGCTAAGGGTTTTGTTAGTTCTAATTATATCCACGTAATTAACATATTGAAGTTTGAACTGACCTACAACTGGGCAGCCTAGCCCATCAAACCCACAGAGGGGCACATCGGGCGGGGCCGATACCCTGCCTCCAGGCCAGTGAATTGTCTGATCGCTGATTGGCTCGTAGCGTCGCCTGTGACCGTAGTAATTAGCCACGGGCTAAAAAATACAAAAATACAAAAATTTAAAATTGAATATTATATCAATATTATATATTATTATTGTATATATTATTATTTCTTAGTGCATATATTATATCTTTTTGCAAAGTATATTACAATATTTACAATGACAATAATTATAATAATATATTTATATATTGATGAATTAAATAATTAATTATATTGTAACTGTTTTTACCCTGAAATATCCAGTGTCAGGATCCATATCAAGCAGAGAATAGTCTCCATTTCTGTCTCCATTTTCGTCTATACTCACTGCTCCTGTTATACCTAGAGAATGTTATATATATATATAAAGTACAAGTTTTTAAGTTTCTAAGTTTATAACTTTTTTCCTGTTATATTTAAAAAACGTAATATGAAAAGTTTTAATAAGTTAATAAAGTCCAGTAGTGTACTCAAAGCCTATTTGTCTCCCCATTTTTAAACATGTTAAAGATGTGAGTTTAGTGGTGAACAGTATTCCATGAGACGATGTAATGTAATTTTTTATGTTGAATACATATATTTAAAGACCAAATTTATGTAACTGAGGAACAAAATAGGGTAATAACCTAAAAATAATTAGAGGAAGAGGCCCCCTTCTTAGTCAATTCCTAGGTATACGCCACTTAAAAATTAAATGTAAAATGCAGAATTAATATTTGAATACCCTCAAAAGTTCTATTCCACATATTTTTGGTGACTATGGTCCCATTAGTTGGATCGTGCCCGGCCCTGATAGTTTCATTGACAGCCAAGGCGTACAGAATAACAGCGTCGTGAAACGCACCAACAAAACTATTCACCTAAAGTCAAATACAATCGAAAAAATACAATAAAACAGTAAAATATAAGTAAAATAATAAAGATTTAATTATAATATTTCAGCAATTAAATCTGTTAGGAATAAAACTATGTTGATAGTAAACGAGTGAAAATTTGATTTCTACTGGAAGTTTACAAATCAAATAAAATATCAAAAAGTTTACAAATTGTATAATTCATAAAGTATACCATATAGATTTGACTGATATTAGGCCTACTGGTTTTAAGATTATGATCCAAAAACAACAGAGAAAACAATATCGTTGTGTAAACAGTGTACAGTATATTTAAATGATACTTCAGTCGATATAGATTCATTTATTGTATTTTTATCAACTCGGTTACTTGCAGTATATATTTTACTGTTTCTGTAATTGTATTTGCTATATAATGAACTGCATTATTTTTTTTGTAAAATTTCAAGGTGTATTTATCTACATTATAATATCATTATAATATGTTGTGCTTTTAATTTATATCTACACTGTATAGGCTACTGATTGACATTTGTATGGGTTCGATACAGGCCAACAATCCGTAGTAAAATGCATGCAAAACTCTTTAATTAATTAGGCCTATTGCTCTCATTTTTAAATCAAAAATTTATCACCAATTCTATTGCTTATTAGACTCACAGAATACCTATAAAAAATCTATACATCTTCGTTATTTTCTTTATTGCACTCTTTTATTGCTTCTTTATTTCGCTAGATGTCATCATTACAGACTTGTTACTGCATCTTTCTTGCAATAAATTCACTAAACCACATCCGGTTATTTCTGTTTATAAGAAAAGCTATCGTGAATCGACTGCTCAAGCCAGCCTAATCAATAAACGACACGTTGATTTATTAGTTCAATCACAGCTACTTATATGATCAAGTTTATCGAATAACTACCACGAATAAGATAGATTGACTAGTCGATATAAAACTAAATCGCGGTGGGTTATTCATTAGCTGTCGTGAAATACGAGTATAATAATGATAGAGACTATGTTCAAACAACAGGATTCCTTAATATATCAAGATAATTAATTAGTAGGCCTATTATATATTTAATACAAAAATGCACAACCAAATATATTTGCAAAAAATAGTCAAATATCTGTTGCTTAGGGGAGGAGGGGGTAGATGGGTTAATCTAGTTGTAAGTAATATTATAAATCTTTCTTTACTTTTATGGTTAAAATCGCAATGTGGCCAGCAATATCGTCAATTATTTATTAAATGATCTACTAAATTTAACCGTTTTTCGATTAAATGTTTTTAGTTCCATTACGATTAATGTAACTTATTTTAACAAATTATTTCAGTGGCAAAAATCGCTCTACGCGTTGTAATTATAATGCGCATATTATTATAGAAATATTTTTTCTCCAGAGAGATTGCAATGTTTTTAAGGCGAATAAATAATTTCGAAGGTATATATTTATTAAAAAAATTAAAAAATGTCTCCCAACCCCCCCCCCCCCCATCTGTCAACAAAACAATGAAATCCGCAGCGTCCATGTTATATATTAAAGATTCTAATTCGATTCTAGTCCGTTTTAAACATTTATGGCCCAAGACCAGTAAATTGTGCAATTCAGGACTTTCTTCAGTTTGACAATTATTACAGTTTAATGTTTCTCAAAGAGAAAAGTTAGACACCTTAAAATCGCTCCACGGGTAACATATAAAAATGCTGTTCTGAGAAACGTTTAGAATAGATTTACACGAAAAACACCTTTAAAAAACCGCGAATTAGATGTATAAAGTTTAAAATAAAATTTCCTTCACCGTTACATGGGAGGTACATCATAAACATATGTCACTAACATCAATACATTTTTAGTATTTGATGCTTAATATGAAAAAATAATTGATACAATCTGTGTTTATATATATTCAATATGAGAAACTCATGATACGCGTATTGTATAATGCTTTGTTGCAATTTACAGGTGTTGCTTTCATTAAATCAATCAAAATAATTAATACTCGAGATAAATCTCTCAAATTTGTGAAAGAATAATCTACAATAATATTTATTCTTCTAGATTTCATTAACTTATTTGCAGTAAATCAACATCAGCTTAATTATGACAAATTTCTGTGATACTCTTGGGGTATGCTTATTGTTGACTCAAAAACAATGACATTTAGCAAGAAATTTCTAGGGTGGAATTTTTCTTTGGATATTTTACTTCAAATGAAAAAAAGAAACGCAGAACTTCGAAATATAAAATCAATAAGAAATATGTTGAATCTCTTATAAAGTATTCAGAATTTTAAGTAAATACGGTCGCAAAAATATACCCTTTCTGAATTAAAAATACCGTTAATGGTAGCATTTAATATGAGATTCAAATAAAGGAGCTATTTGTTAAATTACTGAAACAAGGTCGTCAAATGTTTACCCCATCAAACAAATTTATGGTCAAACTATTGAATTTTTAAATTCTTTCAGAGGGTCTCTAAATCATCTAAAGAGCATGGAGGATAGAACCAATTACTAGCATTACATTTTGTTTCTTTGGTTAATAGCAAAGTGTGTAAAATATATCTGCAGGGGGCCGCATTCTGAATCCCCCCTAATCCTAAAACCAGAAAAATGATGATGATGATTCAAATTCTAGTCTTCGTGTAAATAATGCTTATTTATGCGATAAATCGATACAGACTGAAGCCTGAAGGATTTAAAATGGTTTATTACAAGAAGGCTCATATTTTCTATTATCAGCTGATGAAACTCAATGTCTTCAAGAACTGCAGCTAAATCAACAAATCATTTTCAAACAATTTCATGTTTAATAGAAATTCAATTTTCACAGATTTTTTTTGGAGGGGGGGGTTGTGGGGGTTATCACTCCCCCTATTGGAAATTAAATATAATTGTTTGCTGATTGAAGTTTTCAGTTTGGTTTAAAACACCCTCCAAGTGAAATTTTTGTATAAAATTCTATTAGTTAGACATTAATTAATTAAAACGCGTAGATCAAAAAATGTATCATTAGCATAAAAACGTTATTTGTGAATAAACACACCCCTCTCATATTGAAATCCTGGCTACGCCACTAAATTTTTTTTTCAGAAAAACAGTTTTTGTCAGATTTTTTGTTTTAAAGATTTGTGTCACTGATTTTTTTTTTTCACTGAAAAATATCTATTTTTTAATTCGATTTAACAAACAGGGGCCTTACCTCCCCATCCCCGTAGACATCCTCCCCGTACTCCTTAAGGGCAAGCCTCTTCACCTCCCTCGAAAACTCCTTGTACTGTTCGCTGTCGGACCGTCGTAACGTTACCGTCATCAGAGACTGATACATGTTCCGCGCCAGAGCGTTCCGTTCCGCGGTATCGTTATCGCGGAACCATGGACGTTCTAACTTAGCGTTACTGTTGATAAAAAAAATTAAATTCGGTTATAGTATAAAAAAATATATGTAAAATTTTAGTAGTATAGTTACTATATATAAAAGTACGTAATATAAAATTATGTAAGCCCTGTAGCTTAGTAAATCCAAATCCGAAAATGAAAAGATCGACTCAAATCAACTCTCAAAAATAATATAATATTGATATTTAAATTCGTATTGACAATAACTGTTAAAAGTAGCATTTAACAATGGAACGTACTATTAACACAAAATGTATTTATTATTATTAAATAGTTAAATTACAGTAATTTTGTGACCAATTTCTCCAGTCCTTTGAGTACTAAATATTGAAAAAATGTAAAACTTAAAAAATTACAATTGTTAATGAATAAAATTAACATTAGTAATCATAATTATGTGTTAATAACTTAATTAATAATAATATTAAAGATCTGTTAACCTGCTAAAAAGGTCAATATTGAAGAAAACATATTCGCCATTATTAAAACCAAACTCAGCAGCTTTTATCATTATCTCTCTCACAGTGTCTGGTGACGAACATAGCAGAATAACTGAAACGAACAATTACCAAACAAGAATTTAAACTAATTTACTTTTAAAAACGATAATTTAGGTATAATATCATAGGCTACACTTAAAGCTAAATGGGTTAGACATGAATTATTATTTGATGTGAACGCTTTATCAGACAGTCAGATGTGTATGTCAATTTAATTAATAGTCTCAATTCATCAAAATTAAAAAGTCATTCAAACATATCGCATCTGGACAAAAAATAAAAAATTTCACTCTATGCTACATATTTGAAAGATTTTTAAATTTCTGGCAAACTAAAATTATCAGAAATTAAACTAGAGTAAAGCAACTTTATCAACAGCAATTGTGAAGCAGCTTTTGTTTGACGCTTAATTCAATCAGACTTTTGGTACACAGCATGGATCCTTCAGAATATATTTCACAAACTACTCCATGAAGAAATAAAGAATGTTGAGATGTTTGACAACGCAGAAAAAGCAGATGTAATTTTATTATGAACATCTTTTCAGCAACCTTCGGTTAAATCCATAACTTGAAGAAGTGTCCTAATGTCTGATGACTACAAGCAATATATAGACTGCTGTATGTATGAGATTGTGTACATTTCTCAATGATTGCTTTATTTACTTAATGTCCTAAAAAACCAAACAATAAATACCCATGTCTGCAATATTTGAGTTTGTTAATTTTAACTTCTAGAAAAGTTAAAAATCAAATTTGTCATTTCCACACTCTTCTAAAATAAAATCAATGAAAAAAAATTAAAAATGATTTACTTCTAAAGGATTGATAAAATGGAAAAAAATGTTTGTATAGCAGGAACAAAAGCGAGGCATAAAGAACAACAGTCGCCCTTTAACGAGACCCTATCGACTATAAACAAGAGACGAGTTAACGTTAAGTGGAACCAAACTACCACGTGATTACTTAAATAAGCGGGAAAGATATGCTAAAATGTAAACAAACTGAGCGATAATAACGTGTTGCTGTTGAGAGACTGAATTTAGTAAATGTCTGCTCACGTAATGGAATACGGCGATGAGGTCTAATTATCTGTACAGGAAGGAAGATTTCTTTGGTTTTACAAATTATGTTTATATATTTTCGTATCTAAAAGTCTAGGAGTCGCCTCTAGATGTCTATACAGTAATGCAGCGACAGATTAAATAAAATCAGAAACGAAGTAAAACCTTATCATAAAACAAATGTATTTACAATATATTGTAAATGAAGCTTTCATCAACTTGAATGTTACGAAAACAACTTATGCTTAGTCATAGTATTATAGTAATGTTATGTTCTTTAGATTTCTTGATGGCTTTTTACTGACTTGTTGTGAGTACAACAAATGAATAATTTTAATACACCAGAAACAATTACAAAACAATTACAATTGCTGTACTTCTCATTATGCGTTCTATTTATTTGATTATCCCTTTATATAATAACAAATACAGAAAGTTAGCAATAGTTGCGTTAGCCGTTGCATAGTCAAACCATAAATCACAGTAAATAGTAAAGACAGAACGCACAGTCAGTAGATGGCATAGAACTTATCATAAAATAAGCATAATATGTTTATTGTGACGTAATAACTTATGAAGCGTGTAACGTCATGAATGGAATTATGACGACACGCTCGATTGATCTCAGAAATGTATCCGCCGTGATCGAACACCTGCACGCTCGCTGATCTTATTTGCTGTTTATCGACCGCGGTGCCACGGTTGAATGCGTCTGACAATTGAATCGTGGAGATAAAGAGAATGAGAGATGGAGTGAGTGAATGAGAGTGAATATAAAACTGGAGAGGTTAATGAATGCGCAGGAATGAAATAGAGATAAACACCGTGACAGAAGCATTGCAATGTCAGGACTATAGTTATCTATCTGGCTTGAATTATAAATTATATCTGCTTTATGATTATGAATTGGGATGTTTCTGGATAGTTTTTTTTTTAATTTTTGCTTTATAAAATTTGACCCACTCAATTTTGCTGTTTTGTTCTTGATTCCAGTATCCTACATCGAAAACATAACCCCCCTAGCCTAATAAATGTTAGATCATCTGAGACCTTATAATTATAATTATAAGTAGGAGCATAGATTTCAATTTTCGGCTTTCAAATAAACGCGATCGACATCTGAAGGAGGTTAATAATAGACCAAATATACTAAAATGTTTAACTTAACAGCAGGTCTAGTCGAAATCTTGAATCACTGAAATGACATCCGCAGAAACAAAGTTCTACCAAACCTGGTACACTGTTCGTAACTACAAAAACCTACATTGTTCGAAACCACAAAAAACCTACGACAAGAACTACATTGCTCAAATCAATTTTGCAACGATTCTCTGTTCAACAATTTAGACTACATCGGATAAACCTTTTCTCAAAAATAAACCAGAGACAATCAAACCTTACATCTCACCAGAAACAGCGTTTCTCTCCAGCACACGATCAAGGAAAATCAATCAATAAAAATCGAATCATAATTTATAGTTATAATAATGTTCGAGTGATACTAATGATATTATGAAAATTGAGTTGTTTTTCATGTAATTTATGCCAGATAAAATTAGTAATTTCACTAGAATGCAATATTCCAGAGTATATACCAAATTTAGTAATTTAGAGATTATTTCATTATCCATGGTCGTGTGCTGGACTGAATGTTTTTAAGCAGCTGCTGTGTTCTCAAAGAATGAAAACATTTTATTGAAAAAAAAACAACCAAAAGAATGTGATGGGTTTTATTATCAATAGAATCTCTATGACACGACTGCCTATTTGAACAGTGTATTTACATTCTGTAACTGCTACAGCGTAATATCAACGTTTTTCAATGATCGGAGTTGCATCGGTGATGCATTGTGAAATTGTGAGCACACTTTCAATAGGAAGCATAATAAAATAACAAATTAGAATATTCTTTGATTATTTCACTTATTCTCACAAAATTATTGTTGGTTCTATTCATATAATAAATTACTTTACATCAAAAACTTACTTCTGGACCTAAGACTTGCATCTTGCAACAACCCACTCAGATTATAATCCTTCTTATTATCACCAAACTCGTCGAAATCTTTATGCCAGATATCCTTCTGAGCATTATTAGCAGCTTTAAAAGGTCCCTCAAGAGCCGAATAAATCGCCTCCATCGTGAAATAACACTCACTCTTCCCCAAACTCATAACTCTGACTCCCTTATTGTTACTGTAAATCATCCCAAACACTGTCCAGTTGAAGTTCTCGAATACCGATTCGACGAATTCGCCGAGTTTGGCGTATGAACTCGACATCCTGGTCAGGAGGCGATATTGTTGCTTGGCAGTGAAGGCCTTAACGAGGGCTCCCCCGGTGATGACGGGGATATTCCAGTGAGGAGAGAAGCGCGCGATGGGCGCCACCGCGTAGTCGCAAGCTGGTCCGATGAACACATCCGCTCTTTTTTGTACATACATGTCTATAGCCTCTAGGGGCCCGTGTGTTTCAGAACATTGGGAATCTCCATAGTTGACCTTGAGGTCAAACTCTCTTGTGCGGTTTCTGATGGTAGATACTGCGTACTCGATGGCTGGGCCGGTTTTGGGCCAGGACCAAGGGTAGGCGTTGCGTAGGGGAAGGATAACGCCCAGGCGCAGTGTTAGGCTAGTGGCCTGGAAGGCGAAGATGACTAATAAGATGTAGGCTAGTTGTAGTGATGTCATAGTTTGTTGTTGATAGAGATATGACGTCATGTTAGGTAGTGATATCATATGATGTCATGTTTTGTTGTAAATTTTTTCGATATGACGTAATTAATATATTTGATCTAATACCTTCAACTGAGGTCACGAATTGTTTTAAATAAATTGAGTTTTGTCGACAGATATCGCCTTAGATAAAATTCTAATTACTACAATCCTTTGTTTATTAAAGAGCGTAGAAAAAGTTATAAATTAATCTCATTACTTCGAGTAATAAATTTTTTCGAAAAGAATAAACAATATTAAGTATTTATTACATTATTTTTATATTACTTTCTCAAAAATATTATAAGCTTACTATAAATTAATCACTGAATTTATTATCCTATATCAAATCCAATGCATTTATCTCGAGAATCATAAAATACAAACTAAGAAAATGATCTCAGCCTATAATTATTAAATTACAACAATTCTATACATATTAGACAAACAATTATTACGCAATTATAATTATTAATCCTTGCAGTAAAAAATGCGAACGTACAGCCAAAACTGGAATTTCTAGAAATAAGAGAATCCTTCAGTAAACTGCACGAATTTTATTAGACTATCGATCACACTTAATTCTACAGTAAATAAAAGTCAATTTTCAATATCGATCATTAAATAAATAAAAGCGCACTTAGCCTACCGATTGATCGAGTATTTGAAAGCAGTCTCTAATAAGAGTCTTGTTTCGCTTACAAGGGGGCAGCTAGATTATCTAAAAAATACTTGGCGCTCAAACGAACACTCGTCCTAAACAAACAAAATTCGTGGCGCTGGTCGTTGAATTAATAAAAAGTACACAGTAGCAAATCTAATCGCAAATACCTCCCCCTTCATCCTCTCTCCGGATTAAATAATGAATTCTAAAATTTCGCCTTGTTCGTTAACTAGTTAGATTTCTTTAGAAATTTCAGTAAGGTTAATAAGTTTATAGATTTTTATATCATTGATGCAATAACAATATTTAAACATTATAAAAATTATATTATATCTAATTGGCTTTTTATATCAAAATATTAGCACAGAATATTCTAAGCGTAATCTTTTATTAAGTTCGCTCAGCTTATGAATACCATTAAACTTAATAAAGACTATCCAGTCCAGTTACCTTTCGATAACTTAATGCGTTTAAGATGTCATTCTAGATAGGCCTAATTTACTTATAAAAATAATCGAGAAGTTTATTTTTTATGAAGCCTCTTTATGTATAAGATCTACTAGATAATTCTGAAGTTTTCAAGTTCAATGCAATACAATAATATATTAAGAATTAACCAAGAATGCAAACAATGTTGAAATTTTAAGTTAATTATTCATTAAATTTCAGCAATAGATTAAAATTCCAACACTAACCCAAATTCTAACCCTAAACTTAGCTCAAAAGACGAAACCCACTGAGCTACATTATAGCGTCAATACATTTTGCAAAAATTAAAGTTATGATCGTTTTTGACTCTATTAATAGCATTATTGACATTTTCAAATATCGACAATCGCCCATAAATCCTAGCAATTTTTATTTAAGCCAATCGAAATCATGATTTAAAAGAGCAATCTACTTCTCCGAGAGAATTCACTGATAAAAATAATTGAATAAAAGCGAAAGAGAATCAGACAGAAAGACAGGAAAACGGATGATAATATAAATAAATCCTAACGCGAAAGTTATGCTATTTTCTTACGGGCAGTAGGGGGCAAAACCCTAAATCTAAAAATAACAATTGTAATTAGATAATGAAAATGTTCACGTTTTTATAATTATTTAAAATTGCAAAAATGTGTGATATCTTCATGATATTGTAATTTGTCAAATCACGAGGTCTTGTCACCTCATTTAAATATAAAAAATACGATTGGATGTGGGGGATTGCAAATTTAATGATACATAAGAGGGGGGTATATGTTAAGATTACTTATGATTATAGGAAAGGGGGGTAAAACTCGAAATTAATATATTCTTCAAAAGTAAATTATTTATATTGCCTAAATTATGTATAGTATACAAATCTGAGAAATACAATTTTAAAATGTGAGTTATTTTCAAATAACGTTGATATTCAATCAAAATTATTCTGTTTTATTTAATGAAAGTTAGCGAGGGGTTTGATGAAAATATCCCCCCCCCAAATGATAAAATTATTTCGCCCTCTCTTTAATTTTAACGCAAGATTTGTCTCCACGAGAAATGGGACAAAAAACTTGTGAAGAAATAAAGCAAGATAAAATAGGGAACATGATGAATGAATGAATAAATAAATGAATGAATAAATGCATAAAGGAATGAACAAATAGTGTGTGAATGGCTGGCAATTGAGTGAATGCAGGAAGGAATGACGGAACGAATAAAAGATTAAATGAATGAATTTAGAAAAAATAATGTAGAAATGTAATAAATGAATTAAATAAATAAATCAAAGAAGAAATGCATATACACTCTATAAGGGAAGCCATGAATGAATGAATGAATGAATACATTTATAAGACTATAGCAGCTATTTATAAAGAAGATTTATATCACTTCTAGATTGAGTATACATCAATTTTCATTAATTAGTGAACACTTTGAGAGTAATTAATTATGATTACGAACAAATGCGTATCATTAAAGCAATCTAATTGTAATCTAGTCAATTGCAAGCATAAATAGACCACCTGGTGAATAATATCTTTCACACAGCGCCTCTATCGAATAAAAAATAATAATACAATCTAACAGCGCCACATAGCGAATGGATTAATTAAAGCAAACATAGCCTGGCGAATGACAAATAAATTAATTTCTGCATAATTCAGATAAACTAAAACATTTTACCAGCAGGATACTGAATACTTTATTACTGAACATTGATAGTACAATTATTGTCCAAAATAAAAATATCGTTATAATGTGATAAAATCATGATTTTATGGTGTTTTTTCAATCAAAAATTAATAACTTACTTTAAACAAAATGATTTCTGATATTCTATACAAGTTTGTTCTAGGAAGAATCATAAATTTATATTAAACATTATTGCTTCCAAAACTGTCAAGCTCTTTATAATGTTATAATCTAATAGCTAAGCAATCAATATTACAGTAATCTTTTTGACGGGGCCTTGATTCATTCAGCAACCCTGCCCCCCCCCCCCGGATTAACTCCTAAAATAAAAAATATAGGCCAGGGGATATTTAGAAATAAAAATATGGAGATTTTTGATGATCAATCAACAGTAGACAAAGCAAACACTTGAAGCACCATTAATGCTCAATGATAATTACTCTGTACAGCATCAAGAATAAATATAAACAAAAACCGCGGGGCAGTAATTACTTTTTGTTATCCTGTTGCATAATTTTACGATCCTTGCCTCCTCCCGATTCTATCATAGACTTTAATCCAGTCTTGTCATTTAGCAGGTAATTGCTGTTTGACAGGTAATGTGACATTTGAGAGATAAACAACAGATAAAATCAAATGACAAGTTTGCTATGATATAAAAAGTTATAACTGAAAGTGGAAAACTTGTAGAATAAAAAAAATAAGCTGAAATAAGGTAACTTTTTATAAAATCGTTAAAAAAAGAAAAATAAAATTAACTAAGTCAGTAGCAAGTACTGAAAACAAATGTAAATGATCAATAAAATTTAAATTCAGCCAAAACTGAATTAAAAACTCTTAAAGATTGTCACGTATTTAACTGAATTTCAGGAAACTAAAATGATCTCAGTTTACAACAAAAATCAGATAATATTTTAAAACAATATACAGCTTATACCAGGTAAGATTCAAATAAACTTCGGGATAAAAAATAGAAACACCGAGCGTCTCTTATATTTGCAAAAGAATCAACAGTCATCTCTTATAATACTTGGAACCGAGTGGCGCAATCAGCTCAATTTGTTTGTGGGGGAGAGGGGAAAAGTACTAAAAATCCTGATTTCTAAAGTTGGTATATTATTAATCTTTAACATAACTTTTCGAGTGACCAGAAAAATCATAAGTTCATAAAACATACGTTAAATAAAATCATATTAGTCACAGGATTATATCTTCAACATGAATTTATATCTGCTTGCTGCTTCTACTTAGCTTTATAATTTATATAAAAATTTCATTAAAATTATAAAACTTTTTTACAGTACGCTTCAACCGAAAAATGTTCAGAAAAACTTTTTTTAAAAGGGGGCAAATGATTATTTGCCGCCCACCTGGCCCCCAATACTGGGATCTCATAACATACGTGATTAGACTGACACTGAACTGCTCACTTGTTATCGAAAAATTATTAGACGCCCCCCTTCTAAGCTCTGTTGAGTTATATTAACATAAAGCTGACGACGTTTAGTGCAGGACAATAGTTATTATAAAAACAATTTTTTCTTTGTTGTGATTTTTGAAAGAAAATTAACATAAATATCAATAATGTCTCACACCTGCAAAAAATGTATTTGTCGCTTTGAAATAAATTCGAATAAGAAGGGCTTATATAATGCTTTATCATAAATTTATCGGAAATATATCGAAATAAAGTAGGCCTACACATAATTCCGTTTATAAACTGTCATAATAAAGCAACAGTTCACTTTAAAACTCAATTTTATTCGTAATTAAAGCTTATCTTATTAGATCTTAAAAAATTTAAAAAGTTTATATTTCAGTTTTGATTCATTATCAAATTAATGCTCATCCAGCGATTATCATTCATTTAAAATTGTTATTTAATTTAATGACATCACACTCTTTTGTCCCTGA
>JAQIXG010002952.1:0-16199 GCA_034700105.1 Oconnorella tubifera
AAGCAGTGCAATAACTACAGGACATGCTATTACACAAGCGATAGGACGAAGTACTGCAATAACTACAGAACATGATACTACTTTAACTACAGATCAGAGTAGTGCAATAACTATAGGTCAGGATACTACACAAACTACAGGACAAAGCAGTGCAATAACTACAGGACATGCTATTACACAAGCGATAGGACGAAGTACTGCAATAACTACAGAACATGATAATACTTTAACTACAGATCAGAGTAGTGCAATAACTATAGGTCAGGATACTATACAAACTACAGAAAAAAGCCGTCATATAACTACAGGAAATATAACTACACAAACTGCTATGAAGAGCACTACAAAAACTACGAATAGTTCTTTAGGAAGCATAGGAAGCCAATTCTACAGTCATTCTACAGGAAATAGTAGTACGACTACAAAATCAAGTAATATTTTCAATTCGCCTACAAATGGAATGAATATGAACTTAGCAATTACAACAACCAGAGACTTGCTGCAAGCTGACATGTTATCAACATCTAAGACAACATTATCATCAATACCTCAGACAAAATATGATCTAACTTCCCAAGGTATACATAATTATTGACTTCAAATAATAATTCCAGAATTATAGAATTCAAATTCTGTAATCTATATTATGTAATTAGTCATTTTCTAGTTAATACATTAGAAAACAATTGGAATGTCCACATGATATATCCTTTGTATTGGTGTGCTGCAGTTACGATTAATTTTGTTCGTTTAATATTTCTCTGTTTTTTACAGATCTTTCAAAAACTGAATCGAAACAAATGACCAGTATAGAAAGTGTCCATTCAGATGTTTCATCAACTGAAACAGTCACATTTAATCAATCAAGAACGAACACACTTCCTGTCAACTCTGTATTGAGTGATACTTTAGGTTTTACTTTGCACATATTAGATGAAGTGAATAAATCGACAATTCATCCAAGTTATAAAATGAGTACAGACTCAAGTTTCAGTTTTAAAACTATGCCATTTCATCTAGATATGTCTGCATTGCCAGTTATTCAACAAGGTTTAATAAATTATATTTTATTAAATATTATTTATAAAGCTATTCAACAGAATTTAACAGAATATTAATAGTACCGGTAGTTAATCTGTTAATAATGGATTATTAATAGTAATATAGGATAATTGTGATAAAATTAAGTACAGTAAGTGAATTATATTCCCTAATATTAATAAATTAATAAAACAAAATTATTAAAGACAAGATGAAGTAGCGTTGTTTTTATTGTGTTTTCATTTCAGATATTTGTACAAATCCCAAAGACATCCCCCACACTAGTCGTAGTATATATTCGGACATTTATGGGACCGTTTCTGAATATAGTTGTGACATGGGGCAACATTTTACCGAGGGGGGAAAATCTCGATCATTTATTTGCTACAATGCGTCTTGGCTCACTTTTGGAAATCCACAATGTTCATGTGAGGGTTGAGACATTGTCTTCTGACGATTAAATGAGCGATTACTTAGTATTGTTTATTAATTAAAAACATACAATATCTATTAATTGTTGTAGGTGTAATACAAAAACTTAACATTTGTATCATGAATATGGGAAATTTAATTTTTTATCTCTTATTGATATATTTGTTTGTTGTTTTGTTAGCAAAAAGAAATGAAATGGAAGAAGAGAAACCTTTGATGTTATTAAATCAAACTTTACAAAGAGAACAATTACTGAATGATTCAGTTACCTCAAGTAATTATATTCAATATATAAACTATTGCTTAACATTTTACGAATTTATCAATTAAATTGTTTAGTTACTATTTCTAAATTGTATCTATTTTAACAACGTTAAATAGTCATCCTTATTATGCTACGATAATTCTTTCATGCTCTTTTAACGAAACTAAATATACAACAATTAGCAAATTTTTATATGATATATTGAATTAATATTAGTTTACATTAATATTATCATTTTTTATTTTATCTTATATTGATATGACAATATATTTCAGTTGAGGAATGTCATCAGAAAGTATCATCGAACATTTCTATACAATTTGGCAAGCTAGAATCCCTACACATCGATGATAGTACCATTACATTGACATGCCCATTGGGTCATAGAATCATTGGGACAAAATCCATTCAAATTTCTTGCCTTCAATTTTTACAATACAGTGAATACGACCTCCAATGTCTACGTTAGTTTTTTTATCCTAAATCAATATTCTTAAACTGACTTGTTAGAATTTGTCTTGAATTCAGTTTAATGTGTTTCATTTTAAAGTTGAAATAATTAAATCAGCGTTTAATAATGTTGTTAAGAAATTATTTACATGATAAACTAATTATCTGAAATTTTGTAAACGGAATACGTTTTATTGATAGCAACCTGTGTTGACTATAGCTAATGTTACATTGTAGAATTTTCCAGGTTATATAAAGCTGGATCTAAAACAACCTATAATACTTATTGAACCTAGTACTGAAAACCTATTTAATAGTACTGATTATACTGTAAATCATAACAGTGCAATAAGTACTGTGTCGTCATTTTACTAAATTATTCAACAACTATCAACAATTATCTCACTGTTAAATTATAATCTTCACTTCAATTATTATATGATATTATTTTATGATAAATATTATTTTAATTCGTGAAATTTTCATTATGCTAAATTTTAGCCATAGATTGTGGCTATCCACCAGTCGTCACAAATGGCCTTTTAATAAACGCACACGTGAACACAGTCTACGCATCCAGAGCTGACTACCAGTGCACTCTGGGGTCAGCAGCATCTCGCTTTGTCTTCACTTTGAGTCTGATCTGTGATCAGGAAGGAAGATGGACTTCAGAAACAGGCATCTCAGCATGCAGTGGTAACTTTGTAGATCTTGTATTCTGATTCTATTTATAATTGTATTACTGAAAGTGGCCAGAGCCTAGTTATTTATTATATGAAATGAAAATGCTTAGATTTATATGCATTACAAGAGTAAAATATCAAAGAAAATAAAAGATTTCATAGGGTACTTTTAGCCTCTGAACCGAAAAGATAATACCTCCACCCCCACTGTTTGATTATAAAAATTAATGTTTACATCTTATAATTTATTAATGCAATGTTAATTAATTAATTAAATTAATTTATTTACAATTTTAATTCAAATATATAATTCAATTTAAAAGAAGTTCGATGTCCACCACTGCTCTCACAAGTCACCAACACAACAAGTTTAACGCTGGGCACTAATGTAAACATCACGTGCTCTGAGGGGCAGATTTTTAAAACTGGGTCACTAGCCAATATGATGACGTCACAGATATTTGAGCCAGCAGGCTACATGACGTCACAGTGCACTGTTAGCGGGCAGTGGTCGCCTGATATTCCTGCATGCGTTGGTTTGTTGTTTATATTTCTCATTTTATTGCGATTTTATTTTAATATTAATTTTAGATATTTAAAAATCATAATTATTGTGATTTTTCAAGCAATCTTATAATTAGTAAACATTATTTACTCAATTTTATCTCGTAATTATTATTTATTTATTAGTATTTTATTGGTATATAGGATTTTATCTGTATATTGATATGATAATTTACAACATAATTTACAGTAAATTACAGAGGCAATAGGTCTAAGCAATTTAATAGCCTTATTTGCTAATATAACTAAGCAATAAACAAAAACATAAACAAACAAGCAACTTAAATGCAGATTATTTAGTTATATGTAAACTTTCTTTCAGATATAAAAACGATCAAGAGAGTGCAGTTTAAAGCAGTAGAGGCCCCATTCGCTGAGGCCCTCGGCGGCTCTGCGTATACTTGTTTGTTTGCTCTTTTCATCAAACTAATTTTTCTTGATTTTTTCTCTATAAAAATCGCTCTTTACGTTTTTGTAACCAATATCAGAGTGTTGATAAAAAGATTCCACTGTTAATGAATAATTCGTTTTAGTTGAAAACCTTAATATAACCCTACAAAACCATTACAAAATTACTGTAATGTCTTAAGAACAGAATTCATATATCTTGGTAGTAATTTAAGAACTAGTATCTAGGTTGAATTCACAAATGGATATTATAAAAAATCGAAGATTTTGCACTGTCGTGTTTTAGTAAAAGAGCTAATGCAATATAGTTAACACTGGGGGGATATTTATAACAAAGTGCGCCAACCCTGAATTGAGAAATTTTATTTTGACATTTAAAAATTTATTAAAGACATTTTACTTTGTCTTATTAGAAAATAAACGCTATAATTAAAGCTATAACTTCCGAAATTCAGATTTAAATTCATTGTATAACTATCATAAAGAACGAAAATGCAGCCTAAAAGCCATCAGCAGACAAAATTTAACATAACAAATATATTTACTGAAAAGTCCAACAAAACATAGATATTCATATTATATTTTATTAATATATATTAATTTATTTATTTTATTATTTATTAATTAATATATATAATAATTAATATATATATTAATTAATATATATTCTACATTTTTTCACTCACACACCCCCCTCCCCATTCCCGAGTCTTTTAGTTTCGTAATTTGCTGTGGGCATTAATCGAAGTGGCGACCTCGCTACACAACTAAATGCACTCAGGGAGCCCTAGGTAGTACTTATAGCAACACGGAGAGGGAGAAAGAGTAGGATAAAGACATGGGCAGAGAGAGGGAGCAGGGAAAGGACACAGAGAAGGAGAAAGACACGGACAGACAGAGGAAGCAGGAAAGGACAAGGAGAAGGAGGGGCAGGCCGCAGTTTATCGACCCCTGAACGATTGAGAGAGAAAAAGGGCGTGCACTGAGTTTATGAGAATTTCTCATAGGCTATTCAGTTCCTTTCTCTTTTTTTCTTTCAATCTGGTTCGTAAGTCCATCTTTGTGTTTCAATTTCACGATCTCTTTCTCTCTGTCTGTCTGTTTGTTTCAGTCTGTCTGTCTGTTGTTTGTCTGTCTCAGTCTGTCTGTCTCTCTCATTCCGACTGTTGGCTTATCTGAAATTTATTTCAAATAAGTTGGTTTTTTCTGTAAGTGCTGTCTTTCTGTCTATTTTGTCTTAATATTTGTTAATGTTTTGATCTGTCTGTCTCAGACCGTCTGTCTGTCCGTTTCACGTCTGTTTCTCTCTCTGTTTGTCTACAACTTTATCTGTTCATATGTTTATTTAGCTGTCTGTCTTTATATCTTTCTGTCTATCTGTCTTTGTCTACGCATGCGTTGTCTAGCAACAAATCTAGCAATAATAATTAAATAAACAAGATGCATCATCTTTAGTAAAGAGATATCTAGACTAATACATAAAAACTACCCTTGTCTAGACCCTAAATTTATTCTCTTGCAATATTTGATTAACCCTGATATTCAAAATTTCACACAATGCAAATAAAGATTCTATTGTTTTATCATCGTAAAAACCAACAACCACCACGTGTAAGCTAATATTTACCCGCGCGAGCCGTTTATTTCTACAGACATTTTATACGTCATCTATTTTAAATCAGCCAATATCACAGCAATCGTAACAAAACATTACATTTACGAACGGATTCTATTTAAACTAAAGAGAGGAAATTAACCGGGTCAAGTGTCCGCATTGTCAAATTATAATTTATGAGCGATATTATGCGCGATCACAAATATTATTATTTTTATTTAGTTTGTTCTCGAGAGATCTGCATGATCAGAGAGTTGGGTGGATGTTGCGTGTTGTAATTATTAGATATTCTTTAGTGAGAGAATGATGACGAGAAATATTAGCCTTGTTATCATTTCTAACATTATCGTGATCTTGGTATTTTCACTAATATTCACTAGGTGGGGTCAAAATTACGATTTTGTTTCAGTACGATGGCAATAATTATTGAAAAATGTATTTAATTTTTTTTATTATAATATCCGAAGATACGTGTCAACTTTGCAGACTCTTGTCTGCAAAGTTAAGCCTAGCAATTTACCCCGGTAAAACTGTTTCTAAATACCCGCCATTAATCTAAGTTACCTAACCCTTACCAACCTTACACTTAACCCTAACCCCAATCCTAACTGTAATACAAAGTTCAACTCAGAGTAGTTTCACCAGGATCTAATCGAGAGTTGGGCAGGTGACATTCAGAATAATATATTTAATAATTTCATCAGTTCCTTTTTATATACACTTCAAAAATATTACTTGTTTCAAATGGGGGAGCGGGGGCATAAGCTCAAATTCTCCTCGCTCCCCTACGCCATTTCACACTTTATTTTCTGGTCAATTTGTCAGTGCCGTGTTGATCGTTAAATTGAATACAGTTCAAAGTATAAATGTAATCCTGTTTTTTTGTTTCTTTCAATTTCTTCAAATTTTATTTAAAACTAAATATAGACAGAGAAATAATTTTTGCTTAATTATTCTCAAGATAGCAACAGAGAAATAAAACAAAGAAACAGTAGATCAGCGCGTAGTGGATTCAGCACACAAATCAGTTGTCACCAGCACAAAGAATCGTGCAGAAGCTCTATCGCTCAGAACTCACCGACGCGTCGTGTATTGCGTCGGGTCGTTGAGACGCACCGACTGCCTGAATGAATATCAATTTATTGAATATGCGGTGTCGCTATCTGCTTTGCGGCAACGCAACGCTAGATGAGAATTAAAACGAAACAGATTTCTTCCAGTACTTTGAACATTGTACATTTATAATGATTCATTTATTAAGGGATTTAATTAAGCCCTCTAATTTTAAGAAACTAGATTTTTTGCAATGTTAAAGACTTTAGATGACTGTCAAACACCCCCCCCCCACTCCCCACCCCCTTTATGACGTTATACTAAAAACGCAGATAAGCGAACAAAACTGAGCTTGATAACACTGATCTTGATAACCTTAAAATATAAATAGTCATCACATAATTTTCTGGAAAAAAAACCTTTTATGAAATCCTGGATACGATTCTGGATCAAACGAATGGAAACAATGTATTTAATAAACTGTCAATCAAATATACCGTCAGCCTATCAACATAATCTATTTTGTTTCATATGCGCCACTTGTCATTTATCCGTCAATGTCGGCGCGATATCGCACCGCATCGGTGTGTTTTAAAATAGTAATAAAGCCGATTTTTCCCCGCAACCTCCCGCGCGACTCGACGCTTGGGTTGTTTTAGTATATACGATACAGAGAGCTCGCATTCGTATTGATCAAGCCAGCTTATGTATTGTCGACACAGACTTGCAATCCATTAGACAGATTCCATAGAAAAAGACTAGGAAGTAAATGCTACAGAGTTTTAACTTAAGCGTATTAGAGATTCAATTGAATAGAAGCAGTTGTTATTTGTTTTGGAATAATCTGAACATTTCAATGACTGACTTTGTTTTTTAAAGTTTCAAATATCTGTATTTTGTAGTGAAATTACACGAAAATAAGTTGTAATTTTATTATTTATTATAAATTGCATTCTTTTTTTTCAGTAATTCAAGGATTAGGATTAAAGCATACGATATTTTGAAATTGAAGTTAAAGTCAAATTTGCAGAATCTGCTAAATTAATGCAATATTACTCCGAAATTTATCAGTAGGCTTATATAGAGCTAAACTCTTGAATGTGGAAGTAATTACAGTTAGGACGATTATTAAATCTTCGAAATACACCGATGATAAAATAATTTAATAAATAAATAAAAAATAGATAAAATGATTTCACAAGGGATTCAACTTATTGTCTTCTTCCTTCAAATGATTCTTGTCACAAATTCTGGTAAGATATATTTTAATTTGTATAAATGTTGTAAAAGATCTGTTCAGCCAGGATTTGTTACCAACCCCCCGCTCCTCCGCTTCTTAAAAATATTGACGAGAATTTAAACAGTTTCACTTTATACTGCAACAAAATCAAGATTGTAAATAAGCTTATCTTAGACTACCGAAAGTTCCATTCATCAATTCTAACAATGTTATTTAAATGCAATACATTGCTCAGAAACATGATTTCGAGATTCAAATCCGGACTTTTTATTTATGGGGGGAGATCTATTTGATTTGAATTAGAAAAGTTGATGATCTTTTTCCAATAAATCGCAGATTTTTCACATATTTTCTCTGAGTAAATATTTTACAAAATTTCCAGTAATAATTTGGCCCATTTATGACTTCATACATTTTAACAAAATCTTTTTAGTTCAAAAAATAAACCAACTGAAATGGAAGCGTTACCTAACGTTAACGAAGCGTTATCTTTCTACTTTTAAAGCTACGCATCGAAAAGGAACGCATAGGGGGCGGACGTCCCCCTTGCCCCTCCCCCCTGGGTACGCCTTCGCTTTGTCGCCCTTAATCCTGCGATCGTGACGTATTTAATCTCCTTCAAGCAGTCACGTGATGGATTGAACGAAGGAGGGATAAATAAGCGTTCAGCAATTGTGGAGTCAATGTGTGTGTGTGAATGGGAAATTTGGAGTCAATATATGTGAATAATAAAAGTGGAGTCTATATATGTGAATCTGAAGAATGGAGTCAATACATGTTAATTATGAAATTGAAGTCAATATATGTAAATTTGAATAAATTTTTAGCTTAATTTAAAGTAATTTTTAAAGATTTCATTCGGAGCTTCATTAAAATTGTACAATTTTTTAATAATTGCATCAATATCTAAAAGGTAAATCAGTCAATCTATTTATCGATCTATTTATCTATCTGTCTATCTGTCTTTGTCTGTCTATTTACCTGCTGTCTATCTGTCTGTCTGTCTATTTATCTGATGTCTAAACGTATACACTGTATCAACAGATTGCTTTAAAATATCATACCAGATGCTTGCTGTATTTACTTCTAACTCACTACACACACACACCCGGTTTCACCGGAAGTAAAATTTTCTCTAGGCTTTCCCTCGCTCGACAATTTATTTCTGAGACCGGTTATTACTTTATTCAACTTCCGGTCCCTCTTGTGTCTTCAAAAGTCTTTAGTCTACAAAGCGGTAAACTGTGTAAAGCTTCTTTTTTCATTAAGCAGTTGTAGAGAGTTAGCTTGATCCAGATTTGAGAAATTCTGCTTTACTCTAAATACTAAATGTTTCACTTGATACATGATTTTAGAGGTTTATAATATAATTCGTAACAAGTCGATGAACATATCTAATTAAACTCAAGTAGCTAAGCCGATATGGTATTCAAGTGATTATTAGATCTCGAAAATTGATCTTTTTATATGGTTTTGATCCGAGATAAAGTTTAATTAAATGATTTTGTGTCTGATTTTGGTGTAATTCAAGAATGGCTGTTATTATAACAGAAAATAACAACCACTGTTATATAATAGGAGAATATATTCTGTTACCGGAAATGCCAGGCTCTGTTTGGGGTTAGATTTATTGTAAATGACATCATAATATTATGTTCGTGACTTATTCGTGATGCGATATTCGTTATATCATATTCGTGACGTTTTAAAATCACTTTGTAAGTTTTATATTTTACGCTCACTCGCTTAAAACTTTGACATTAATATCAGGGGCGTAGCAGTGGCGTAGCCAGGATTTCACAACTTCCTCCGGGGGGGGGATGTCATTCAAAAAAATTATATGATGACTTTTTTAGGGTATGAATATTTTTGGTCTCCGTGTACATTATTTTTCACTAAATCTTAATTCACAATGGGGGTTAATACTATACATCTTTAAAAGGTTTCATTTCGCCTTTACATTACAAAAATCAATGTCTACGTAGAGTGGAACGTTATAAGCAAACATAACCCAGCCCCTTGGCTACTACACTGTTTAATATCAAATTAATATTTATGAATTTTGTTTTAATTTTTATACTGCTTAATTTGATTAATTTTTTTTATATTAATAATATGCAATTAAATCTGTACAATTCAATATCTGCTGCATATATTTTTGAGGCTTCTAATCTCCACGTTGTAGCTTATTTAATGATATGAAATTCATAAAATTAATCAATGAAAAAGTATTTAATTTTATTATTATTTTATTTACACAGCATGTGAGAAAATGTTTTATAAACTAGACATATGTATACATAATTGACATACAGTATATAACAGACGCATTTAATAGACATTTTAAATTAGACGTATTATGGTGTTATAAGCAATGCAATTACAGATCTACAATTTATTCTAAATTTATTTATCTACTTGTCAAATGAAAAATGTATACATTTAATAATAGACTCGTTTTCAAGCGAAATGTCTAAAACTAATCCCATCAATTGGTAGAGTTAGCGCTTGCACCTGGATCTTATAAATTGAATCAATTCTAACACAATCTTCGGCTAATTAGCGAATCTTTACAATTATAAACTAGATTCGGAGAATAAAATAAAGGTTTGAGATTTTAAACAAAAGCTGAGCATTTACAGTAACAGTAAAATAAAATGCTTTTCAAGTATATCAAATTTTGAACTTTAATTTAACTCAAATTAAAAAAAAATCGGTAATGTTATAGTATTATTTTGTAAATTAATCAAAAACTGTGAGATTTTTTTATCTTTTTGATAAGAAATTATTCATTTTTTGGCTTTGGTTCTTGCTTTAAATCCGTGAAACAAATAGCGCATTTTAGTGTGGATTATATATATAATGCATTTTAGTCGCTATATGACATAATTTACTATAGTGCATTTTCTGTCCGCTTAAACCGAAAGTCTAAATATATAGTAATTAAGTTTTAATTTATAAAAGTGAATTGTTAGCAATGAATAACCTTTTGTTCTAACTACGAAATTGCCGAAAATTGCGCTTAAAATTCACGCAACTCTCTCTCCTTGTAATCCTTTTTATCAAAGAAACTAATTATAATTACATTTCTTCAAAGCTAATTCGTTACATTTCGAAGCAAATGGCGCATAAAACAACAAACGTTCATATTTCGGTTCATTTTTGATCAACTTGTCTAATTGTTTGATCATATTTGATGAAATATTTCTGATTATTTGATCACATTGCATGCAGATCTGATGATCTCGATCAATTAGTTGCTCGATTGAGGATGAAGCGCGTTGCGGTTGCGTTGCGTGCGTTGCGTTTGCGCAGACGTTGCGGCGCCGCAACGTAAAACGCATCTTTAACAAGCACACTATGTAGCAGTGTTTCTATATGCCAAGTAGTTTGAACCATTTTACCCGTCTGCTAGGTAATTTGTAGTTTTCTCAGATAATCGTAAACTGTAATTTCATTTCATTAATTACGCGAATTTATTTGAAAAATGAGAAAAATGCAACAATTTTCATTAAAATCAGTTAAAATTGTAAAAATAGCAAATATTTATAAAGTGATTGCCATATTATTTAAATAAATAAACCAACAGAAATGAATCGAGTGACTGAAATAACTTTAATTTAATACACTCGCCAAGTAAATCTATATTCTGCCAGGTTAAGTTAAAGAAACACTTCCTGTACAGTAGATATGGTAAGGCAATTAACTGGCAACACCGAATATAGATATTACTTGCATATTTTCTTGGTATGGCATGTTTGGTATAAAAAGATCAATATACCAATTACTAAATGCACAGCAGGATAATAAATTATAATTAGACCTCTGCTATTTACAATAGTATTATATTACTGTAGATATTAATTTAGAATTAGGAAACTAATTATTAGTTTATTATTGTATTAATGCATTAAATTAACAAATTTGCAAAAATTAGAAATTATAGTTGTAATCTTATAATACCTGGTTTTATAGTAGACTTTTTAAAACATGTAGTAAAAATATTGTAATTTATTCAAGCTTATCATAATTATAGCAAATTTTAAAAATAATAAGATCATTCTTCTATCATAACTAAATAACTGACTCATAAGTTATAATAAATTAACACCAGTTACTCAATATATAGCATTTCCTTTTTATTACTTATCTAATTTATTACAATACTTTTAATTGAACGTTGAGTAATACTAATTCCATTATCAAATTTTGATGTCTAGAGTTCAGTGTAATTATTTCTAAATTACATTCTTGCAATAAAGAGTTTAATGTACGTATAAAGCGCACTTCTTATTCAACTTCTACTTTCTTACTTGCTTCATTCTGGAATAAGACTCCATTGGGATTATTTTAATGCCAAGTTTTGTTGATTAGTTTCAGTTTATTTCTCAACAGATTCTTCATTTTATTGCAATTTCGTTCGTTTTAGACTTTTACAATTATTATTATCATAGTATGTTGAACCGGTTGAATTTCTATAATAAATTTAATAAGGAATGGGGGGGGGGGTACCAATACCAATACAAATCAAAAAATATTATTTTATCAAATAAAACTGCGAAAAATAGCATAGCAAATAAATAATCTCATTTTGTATAGCCTAGGCATCCCCCCCCCCTTCCTTTTAATTGCTGATATTTCACACTTTAGATATTATCAACTGATAACAACTGTTTTCAGTTATCAATTAAACTATTAACTAGAAATAATTCGATAAATCGTAATTAATAATTAGAATTAGATTCAGTGATTTCACAACGTGATAGGAATATCTATCCACAAATTTATCAAAACTAAATCATCTCTATCTAGGCCTCATTTTTTAACTATCCCCGTCCCTTAGTCAATCAAAATCAATATTTTCTTACAAGATTTTAATTAAACAGTTTCAAGTCATGGCATTAGGGTTAGAATTAGAGTTTGTTAATTAGATCTTATTAATTAACTTATTAAATAAAGTAATTTTTGATACATAGTCGGAGCTTGTTAAAAGCTAGACCTTTTTCAACTCTTTTTATTTGAATCAGTTTTGCAAATTTGTCAAATAAAACAAATATCAGATAAATTAGGCGTTATCGCTCAACCGTGCTACCTACAAATCTGACCGGAAGTCCGGCACGGAACCCCGCCCCCCTGCACCCTGACAGCGTGACGTCAGAGGGATTGATGGCCGGAGTGATGTCATGACATTTATCACGTGTTATCATGTCACTTCCGCCGGATGTAGTTTTTGCTTGTTCTGAATTATTTTACAATGGAGATTTTGTGCGTTTTAGGAATTTGTATTGTTTTGTATTATATTAATAGGCTATGGAAGCAAATTTAATGGTATACCGACAAATCGGCCCCGAATACTTTAACGCGACAAATCGTCTCCTTCAATTCATTTGGTATCATAACTCAAACCAACCACAAACGTCAACCAACCCGAAATCTAATCCTAACCCTAAGTTGAATCTTATAATACATAAACCTATGCCTAAGCATAGGAATTAACAAACTGGGCCGTTTTGTCGGGGCCGTTTTGTCGGGGCCGTTTTGTCGGGGACGTTTTTTCGGGGCGTTTTGTCGGGGCCGATATGACTGATTTATGATCTGTTATATATACATAAATAATATACATACTGTTATTTAATGCATTTTTCTCTTGCTATTTATTTGTGAATTTAAAAAGTTTGGATAATGTCAGTATAAATATCATTATTCGGCTTATTACAAAAATTCTTTATTGCAGTTAATATTAAATTATAATTAGTCAAATTATAACTACAGCATTACTGGAGTAAATTCATTATAGCCTAATTATAAAAGTTAATTAATTCATTAAATTAATGAATAAATCACGAGTGTAAATTTAGACAGTGGTAATTTGACTAATACAGATCGTAATAGCGTGTTATATGCTTTCCAATGCTTTATTTTTACTGAAACAGTAAAAATAAAGTAAAAACATTTTGTTTTTAGAATTTTCTAATAAACAATGATAATTATTAAAAGTAGTAAAAACATAATAACGTTATTATAAACTAAAAGTACAAGAGTGAAAGCTTTTAATTCAGTGTAGAATACTGTTTTTAGCCGAGTTTCCATTAGCTGATGAGAATTTGATAATAGCATCGCTAATTATAATATATTATCCGCATTAATAAGTCGAATAAATCGATTTATTATTAGATCAGCATTTATTATTATTTTAGCGTCGTGGTTAACTAAATCTTTATAACTAAAAAATTGATATCAACTATAGTACAGCTGTATGCACAATCAAATGTTGTTGTCTTAAACCAAAATGCTAAAATCTATATTAATGTTTCTAAAACTATCCAAAGAATTATTTCATAAATCCAGGATTCATATCCATTAGTAAAGATTACAACAGACGTATAATCCCCCTCCCCCCTTCTTTCATTCCTCCCCCCCCCCCACCAATCTCTTTCTCCCTCTCCCCCATATTTCCCTTCCCCGTGATTTTAGCGGAATAATATTTGTACTTATCCAGCTTATCTGTGTTAGATAATATTGTTGTTCATCATCCTTGTGTTATTAGACCGCGTTGACATGATCATTGACCATGGGCAGGATTGATCATTGTTTGATCAAGCGAGCCATGATTAATCGATGATGAACCCTAGTCTTCAGTTATAATCTATCCATGTGATAAATTTTAAAAATAAAAAATGTTCAGTTTTTTATACAACTGTTATTTTTCATCTATACAATATATGGAAAAATATAGAAAATGCTTAGTTATTTTTTATGTATATTATAGTTAGTATGTATATACTAACTGTAGTTAGTTAGTAGTATAGTTAGTATATTATAGTTTTATGTTAATTATAGTTAGTATTATAAAATAATTAATTTATCATAAAGAGTTTATTTAAAAAGTTAACCCCATAAAATAATTTAGAACATTTTTAAATTAAAAAATTTCTACTACTGAATAAATTATAGTAAAAAGTATACATATATTGTTATTATAATTAATTATTATCGGAACCGATTTATTTGGGTCACTTGTAATATAAAATAAATTAAATTTCATAATACTAAAATAAATGAAACACCTAAATTTCAGCATATTGAAATAAATCAAACAAAAACAAATGATAATGTATTTTTATTTCAACTCAGAAATTCGTCAATACTGCCACTTCGAGACCTTCAACGCCTCCTGCCCCCGCGGAGGAGTCATCCTCATGGAGGCGGCCAGGTACGGGCGCATGAGACTCGGACGATGTGCGGACACGGACGTCTACATAGGCTGCGGGGCGGACGTCCTCCCCGAGATGGACTCGGTCTGCTCCGGGAGACCCTCATGCCTGGTGGCGATCCCCGACTCGACGCTGCACGGCCAGCTGCCTTGTCCGCATGACATGATGGCATACTTGGAGGCGGCATATACTTGCATTGATGGTAAAGATTTTATTATTTTACTTTTTTAGTGTAAAAGCAATAAACAGGAAATAAATTCAAGAAAAATTAAATAGCTAAAATGTTTACTTACAATTATATTATATTCTAGATTAATAAAAATAAAATAAAAAGGCATTAGACTGTAGATTTGAAAACTTAAGTTTCCAATATAAAAACTTAAAACTTTGTTTTGTACAGAATAAACTCACAGTATTTCAAAAATAATCAAATCACGTTCACATCCTTTATCCGATAAACTCACCTAAAACTTACAAAACTCTTTCAATAAAATTATTTCAAATCAATTTTTCCTCCGCTTCAACGAAGAGCGAAAACTGAAAAGCGTTTTAAAGTATTTCCCCCAACGATCTCTCTCTCTCTCTAGAGCGGCCGATGCATCAATCCGCCCTCCCTCGCTCTATTCCTGGACTTTGGTTCATCCCTCACTGTACCTAATCTATCCCTCTCGGTCAGCACTTCCTCCTCTCCCTCCTCTCGATATGGACTACCTTCTCCCTCCCTCGGTCTTTTTCTAGTCGCTGCCTCCCATCGATAAACGCCCAGCTACATCCCTCTCTTGTCAGGGCCCTGGTCCCTGGCTCCCCTCCCTCGATCACCTCTCGGTCGCGGATACCTCTCGCTGGCTGTCAGTGGTCCCTGAGTGGACTCAATATATCACATCATATTCTCTTCTATGATATGTCAATCAATCCTTTTACATGTCGGATACCATTTCAAAACAAGGGGGTCTAGGGAACATTACCCCAGTTTTGGATTTTTTCTTAAGTCCAAAATTTGAAGTGTATTCAAATTTGTAGAAGTCGTGTCTGTATAATTATAGAAGAAAATAATATGTGACATTATAACTGAATAATAAAACATTGAAATTAGTTTTGTATTTTCTAATTTTTCTACCTAGTTAAATGCAAAATCGTGGATATTTCTGAGAAAAAAATCTTCGATCCCCTTCTCCTCTATAACCCCCCACTTCTACCCCCCCGCCCACCCCCTCCCCTCCACCCCCAACCCCCC
>JAQIXG010002953.1:0-16198 GCA_034700105.1 Oconnorella tubifera
GCAAGCAAATAAGTAAGTAAGTAGGTAAGTAAGTAAGTTATAAAATTATACCTATATTACGATTAAGACAAATATTCAGACTAAAAGTCCAACTAAAAAGACTAGAACTAAAACTCCGTAAATGGCTTCTAGTCAACTAAAACTACGACTAAACTCGGTACTTTTAGTCGACTCGACTAAAGATCAAAACCCACCGGCGTGATAATTTAGCAAGTAAGTAAGTAAGTATAATAAGTAAGTAAATAAGTAAGCAGGTAAGTAAGTAAGCAAATAAGAAAGTAAGTAAGTAGGTAAGTAAGTAAATAAGTAAGTAAGCAAGTAAGTATAATAAGTAAATAAGCAAGCAAGCAAGTAAGTAAGTAGGTAAGTAAGTAAGTAAGCAAGTAAGTAAGTATAATAAGTAAGCAAGTAAGTAGGTAAGTAAGTAAGTAAGCAAGTAAGTAAGCAAAATAAGTGAGCTTAATAAGTAAGTGAGCAAGTAAGTTAGCATGTAAGTGAACAAGTAAGTAGGTAAGTAAGTAAGTAAGCAAGTAAGCAAGTAAGTAAGCAAGTAAGTAGGTAAGTAAATAAGTAAGTGAGCAAGTAAGTGAGTAGGTAAGTAAGTAACTAACTACTTACTTACTTGCTCACTTACTTACTTACTTAATTACTTACTACTTACTTGCTTACTTACTAACTTACATACTTACTTTCTTACCTACTTACTTTCTTACCTACTTACTTACGTACTTACTTGCTCACTTACTTACCTACTTACTTACTTAGTACTTACTCACTTACTTACTTACTTACTTGCTCACTTACTTATTTACTTACTTACTTTCTTACTTACTAACTTACATACTTACTTACTTACTTACTTCTTTACTTACTTACGTTGTTTATTTTTTAGTTTTCAAAATCTTGTAGTGTATCCCTACTTTTAGGTTAGTATAGCGCTGCAAAGGCCTCATTGAAAGGGCAACATAGGCTTACCCCAAAAAAATTAACATCATGTTTTTAAATTTGAGATTTATATTAAAAGTGAAGGTCCGCCCACTTTTGTCACGTGCCATCTGTGGGTGAGCGACATAGTGACATTTATCGCGCCGGTTGGTTTTGAAATGTCGCGCGACATTTTTTTTATCGCGGTAGGTTTCGGCCTTAAAACTGCGACTAAAATTCAGCACTTTTAGTTTTAGTCGACTAGACTAAAACTATGACTAAAACTAGAATCCCGACTAAAACAATGCTGCAACTTAGCCAACTGTAAATAATTTGCTGTCAGATACTGATCAAGTACTGAAAGATTTAGGTTTTAAAAATTGTAGAATTACAATTTGAATTTACAGTTTTTTTAATTTAAATTATTTGAGAGCAAACCTAGTTTAAACCAAGGAATACAATCAAATAGTAGCAATTTTAAACAAATATATAATAACAAACAGATAGAATCATATTTATGTATTTACAAACTAATACAATTAGCTCAATACAGAATCTGTAAACACAGTTTTGTCAAACATTAACCTACAAAATATTTTGTACATTAAATACAATATTCCTAGCTTGGCATATGCTCATGAGACTTATTGTCATATCAGCTGTAACAGCAATAAAAAAGAAAATGCCTTATTGTGTCTGGTTGAAGACTTGTGCCACAATGACCAGTCTCATGTAATTTGAATTTCTGGTGATGGTATTTAAGCTTTGAACGTTGTAATCTTGGACGTGTAAATTTTTCTTTTGTTCTAGGGAACATGGAAGCTATAAAACCACTATAAGAGAGAGTAAAAGAAATTCCATATGGTTTTCTACAGTAGTTTTTATTCCAGTCAATTGACCATTGAAGACATGCAAGTCATTAAATGATACACCTCAACATTTTCTTTAGGAACCATCAAGGATGATGATAATGAAAGCGCTCAGTGAGCACGAGCATTACCATAGGCATGGTCGACAACATTGCAGTGACTTGGAATCCACATTGGAATCCACATTAACACTATTATATTGGAATCCGTATTTAAACTATTTGATATGTCATAATAAATAGTGTTTATTAACAAAGGACGCTTAGATGACAAATAAATTTCAGTATTTCTGAGAACATTTAAGGCCTCGGATATAATAACTGCATCAGAAATATGAAGGTGGTCTATAAGAGCTTCATGAGCTTCATTGCTTCATGAATAGCATATGTTCAGCTGTGTATGCTGAAAGATTATCAGTAATTCTAGCAACATAAGTCACATTTAAACTGGGAATGCCTAGACCTAGAACTGATTTCTTTTCAATTGAATAGGAACCATCTGCAAAATACTATAGGGGCCATAGCATAATAATGTAACACTGGAAATGGCTTTTTTGACCACCCACCCTGTAACGTTTCATAACGTTTTCAAGGACCCCACCCACCCTCCCCCCAACGTTACGTAACGAATTTATTTATGTTACACGTACGGATGTGTATCAACCCTTGCGTCATTTCACTGTAATCATAGTTGATAAAATATAGTTAGTAAGTATAGTTGGCATTTAATAAATGAGATTGTATGTGGTTAAACTATTTAAGAAATATTTAATTAATTTAATATATAGGTGTAAAGTTGAACTTCACATTAGCGAGACAATTATAGGCCTAAACAGTAACACAATGTTTTAATAAATAACTCATGTTTTAATTAATAAATGACAGTCGAGTAGCTTTTTTAAAACTTTCATTTTAGTTTTCTTAAAACTTTTTAAATTTTTCTTAATACTATTTCCAAGCCATCTATATTTTCATACAATGCGTAGGTAGGCCTATAAATAAATATAATAAATCTAGTAAGACGAGTATTCTAATTTTTGAGCTTTTAGATTAGATAATACTCATGCTGCGCTTTACAAATTATTTTTACTTACCTTCATAGAATTTTATGGAAATAAAATGAATTGCGATTTGGTAATAATAACACAATCTGCGATGGATTCGTTTCTAAGCAATTGACTATTTAATTAAATAACTTCGTGTTTACATCGGCTGCAGCGCTATGCATGTATAGATATCATATAAACTATAGATAGGCTGTACTACGGCTATATTTGGATATTTGCTCTATGATGACGTGCTGTTCGATGGCATTATTATACAGCGTAACGTAGTATAATAATGGGCGCGCTGGTGTATTGGCCTTGCTGAAACTCTTTATTGTTGATACAGTGTTACGTAACGTAAAGCCGACACCCACCCATCCACGTAACGTTTCGTAACGTTTTCAAGGACCCCACTGACCCACCCTCCAGCGTTATGTAATTATGCAATGGCCCCTAACTTCACTAAGCTTAACCAACTTTCAGCTTCACTAACACAATAACTAGAAAATTAACTTAGTTCTTAATTTAGCAATAACTTTTTTAATTATTGTAATAATAATTGTTAATGTTTTAGAAATAATTAAATAATTCATTTTATTTATATTTCTGCTATTTTTCTGCAGTTAAACGTGACTGCGTCTAGAGGAAGATTTATATCCATGCCGTGTCATGCTGATTATGTGTACACTAGGGTTAGAGAAATGGATAAAGTACGTACTGAGAGATATATGTAGAGAGTATTTATTATTCTACTTCAATCATTACTCGTTCTCTGTAGATTGGATTATTGTGCTGAAGACAGATTGTAACTTCTAATAGTCTTAATTGTAATCTATAATATATGTAACTTATGGCAGGGCTGGCGAACCTTTTTCAGATCGCTTGTGCCAATATTTTCAATTTGAAGAACAACAACGTTCTCGCGTGCCAAATTTTTTTTTCTATTTAAATTGATTTTTAATGCGCAGAGTGTGTACCTATAATACATTAAATTTGATCAGTAGAATAGTTGTAACTAAAACTATTAAAACTACGTTCACTATAATTTTACTATAAGAACATATTTAATGCGCTTTGGTGCTTAGACTCAAAGGTGGTTGCACGGCGCGTAAGATCTCAAATCAGAGTCATGCAACAGGCTATTAGAGTCTTAGTAAAATTAATGTGACTTTGTTGTCTGGCAGATGATAAAAGTTTTATATCCGGAGAATACTTAGTATTCTTCAAAGCTACACAAGCCGCACTCAGTCGTCAGTTAAAATGTTTGTGATGTCCGATTTTATGAAATTCATCGTTGAAAACAACAACTCGCACGAGTAACTAGATGAGAAAATCGACAAAATTGCCCACTGCTACTTTTTTACATGCGCTACATTTATAAATATGATTTAATTTATAAATTATTTTCTATTACTCTTTCACTAAAATTTAAAAAAATTAGAATATATATTCTGACATCTCAAATTGGTTCTAAAGAACTGTGTGTAAAAAATTTTCACAAAAAAATCATGCTGAAGTGCCAGATAGCGATTTCAATGAATTCATACTACTAATATTATCACAATTTTTTTTCATCATAAGATTATGGCGTGCCATGCAAAATCGTCTTGCGTGCCACTTTGAGCACGCGTGCCATAGGTTCGCCAGCTCTGTATTATGGTAATATACTATATATTATGATTGGCCTGCAGCCAAAAGTAACGGGCCTGCTGCCCAAAGTAATGGGCCTGCAGCCAAAACTTTTGGGTTAGAGGTTAGCATTGTGGGCTGCGGAAACAAATGTTGCGGGTTTGATTCTTGATGGTGGTGAACAATCTTGCTTTTGTGTTTTTATTCGATTGTTAGGATTAGGGGTTAGGTTAAGGTTCTGATAAGAATCAGGGTTAGAATTAGGATTAGATGATCTCTCTTTTTCACGGATTTCAGAAAGTTTTATTATAAGAATATGTACATAACAGTTGAACTGAGTATCCAAAGTCTTAAGGGTGCAACAAGTCACAGACTTTTGATTCTCAGTAGTGTGACTGTCCACGCATGTGAGGACATAGAGAGACAGATCATTTACACACACAGCACAATGTTTTACATGATGAAACACTTGGACATCTGTAGGCCCACGTACACACTCCCTGCTTCATAGACAGATGATCTAACAATTGAATTAGAACAATTCTATTAACAACAGAACAGTTGAGTCATGAAAGATGATGTCATCATTTCTAAATGGAATTTGTTTAGTGCTCTGCTGTGTTAAAAGTGAAGCGTTCACTTATCACTTGATTTATACACACAGTTCATAACACATCAGTAAATTAATACATTTGTGCTGATGTGACGTTATGTAGCTGAATTATTGAAATTATTATATATATATTGATATATATTTTTTGAATGAATTAACTATCTCAACAAACTCTTTAAATTAAAAAAACGTAAAAAATGCTTTAATTTAATTTTTGAGTGAAAATCTAAAAAGAATTAAATGAATGAATAGTTCAAGTCCATAGTTATTTAAATGACAGTTACTTTATATTTCATCAGATAAAGTTTCCTGTTGGAGTAGATAGAGATGTAAGCTGTATTGTTACTGAGGATCACTTACATAATACAGTGACAGGATTGAGTGACACAGTGACAGGATTGAGTGACAGACTGACGGGACTGAGTCCAAGTCATAAACAGGGCAACTCACAGACTACAAGTCCAAGTCATTCCATAGTAGGATCTGCTGCTTCTATTGAAGACCTACTGACTGGTCATGGTAAGAGACTTTATTATAATAAGCGCTTTTAGTCTCAGTCTATAGATGGTTGATTACCGGTAGTTTAGTTTGCTTGGATTAGAGTATTATATGAATGATGTCTCAGATGTAGCTGTAAATTTATGCATCTTACTAAAGGGTGCTGCAAGTTAAGTTTAACGTCTGGATTATATAACAATATAATCCAGACGTATTATATAAACGATGTCTCAGACATAAGTTTAAATTTAATCATCTTATTAAAGGGTGCAGCAAGTTAAGTTTATTCATGAGAGATGGTTATAGAGATAGGTGACGGTTGGATAAATTGATAGATTTATTTTATATTACGTATTAAGTCTATCATAATTTGTATATCATGTTGTTTAACATCAGAATTTTATTTATCTATAATTAATTTATTTAAAAAAATTGTTACAATTATACAAGCAATGATATTAAGTGATCACTTGTCACTCGATCACTTAATGTAATCCCTCACTTAGCAAGTGATTACATAGCATATTGTTATCTGTTTCTTTTTTATCCTATTAAGCAATCTTATGAATAATTAATTGTCATGAATTAATTAAATATTGATTAAAAGTTATTTTATATCAACATTATTATAATAAACAGAATCTCCTTATCACAATACAAGTCATAGACGTTCAACAACTAAAGTCTGCCAGCCGCCCGGGGGTAAATCTTCCCCTTTGTGGTAGAGATCTTGTTCTCTCTTCTTCTTTCCCTCCGACTCTCTCTCATTCCTGTGACCTCACATCAGCTTGTTTTTAGACAAATCGTTTTGTTGCACTTAGTGTCTGTCATCGTAACTGTTAGGCTTTATATATGTTATCTGTCGATGGATGTATGGGTGGATGGATGGGTGGATATAGAGGAATGGATGAAGGGATGGATTAATGAATGTATGTATGAATAAATTAATGGATGAATGGATGGAAGGTAGTTAGGAAGGATGGATGGATAATTGAATGGATGTTTAATGTTCTTGAATGACATCAAATTTTATCTTATCTAATAACGCATCTCGCTAAAGAATGCAGCAAGTTACAGAAATACTGCGAACCATATCAGGACTCCAACCCGAGACCTATGATATCTATCCCTGTATAGAAAGACGCTCTAACCACTTCACTATAAGTTTTGATCAAAGCGCTGTCAATTTTTAATATAGATTTATAAATTATAGGTCAAAAATTAAAGATGTTTCTGCTTATACTGCTCTAAACATTGTGACTGTATCTTCAGTCATTGTATTATAAATCACAAGACCATTTTTATGCTCTATATTTATTATCAAATTCTCTGCAATAGGTTTAGTATTAGGGTTACATTTTGCTTTGGGGTTATGAATTGCCGATTTGTTAGGCTAATATATTAGGTTAATATATACATAAGATATGTTAGGTTTTTATTAGGTTAATGTAGTTAATTTATTTTTGTTAATGTATTCCAAGTGTTTTTGTCAGATTAATATATTAGGGATTGTTTTGTCAGGTTAATATATTTCATATTTGAGTTTACTATTATTATTTTTCCACGATAATTAATATTAATTACTTCTTATATACTCTGATGTCACTCGCTACATTGTTTCTTTCATTGATAACATAACTTTTGAAATTGAACATAGATTTATTAATATCAATTAAAATAATAGAACTTTAAATTGACGATTAAAGAAATAGTAACAGAGTTTGGAACATTAACACAGCGGAGAATATAACTCCAGTTTAATGCATTATTTATAAATATGATTTAAACAGTTACAAAAAGTTTTTAAGCTTTAAAAGTTTATTCAGTTCAACTTTTTTCCCGATTATATCGATCATAGAATTGTTAGTTTTCAATCATTTTATCTGTTGTTTTGCTCACGCTATGTTTTCTTAAACTGTTGCACTTTCAAGTTTTAGGCTCATTGACATTATTTCGGTTTAAATCTACATTTGTTACGCTTCTAGTCGAATTTAGATCTTTGATCAATATTATCTGTCGCTTATTTTAAATTAAATGTGAATATCGTCAATGCTTTGTCGTCTTCGTCTTTCGATGTAAATTTCGAATGTCAAAGTCACCAGCGGTTCCCAACCTTTCTGATGATGTGACCCCTGGGCCCTTGATAACACTTTCCAAGTTATGGCGTCCCCAACGATAAAAATTTAAAATTGTGGCGACCCCAACACACGAATTTCTTATATTTTTTGGTCAATATTTTTCAAAATCGATTTGCAAAGGAATAAAATGTTTAACATTGCATTTTAAGAGTGTATTGTGCATTGTACATTGCTCAAAAAACGCGTTTTTTATTTAAAAAAACTTAATTCTCAGAAGGTCTCAGGCGATCCCTGGCATATTATCAGGCGACCCCAGTTGTGGTCGCGACCCACAGGTTGGGAACCGCTGTCCTAATCACATCTTAGTCTTTATGTTTTAGGTTCTTGTCTCAGAATTTTTAACGTGTTCAGATAAATACCTTCACTATTAACATTAAAGTTTGCAATAAACTTGAGCCTAATATCCTATATCTTCACTGCTCTGGCAGAAAGTATAAAATGGAAAATAAATGAGCAATGGGCTCGTTCAGAAATTAAGTCGACTTAATACGACTCATAAATGACCTTGGCTAAATCATACAAGATATTGATTGGCTACAATGGTTAGTTTCTGCAAGAGCAGCAGACTGAATTTTTAAACATAAAAACGCGACAGATCCTCGATTGTTTTTATAAAAGCATGGTAACGTGCATCAAATAAATAGTTAATTAAATATTTAATGAATAAAATATATCAAATGATTGATAAATTAATAATAAAAGAATATATAAGAAAAATTAAAATATACACTGGATACCAGTGTAAAGCAGACTGAAGGTAGGTCTCTGCAAGTTATCCCTCAAAAATAATCTTCAGATAAAAAAACAAACGATTGATTTGCTTATTAATCCTAAAATTAAGTTATTATATAATGTTATAGAATTTCTTTCATATTATGTCTTAAGCTAATTCAAGCACAAACATCTGAATAAGACAAGTTCTGAAATTTTCATGTAATATTCTGTAAATGATAAATTTAAGGTCACTTGCAATTGTACTAGTTGTCTAATATCTCATCTTTGCCATTTCATAAGACGTCAAAACATTGCATAATAGTCGGATTGTAAATTGTAGAAAATACTATAAAAATGATTTATGCCTAAATGATAGAGTGCCGAACTGAAATTTTGATACATTTAAGTAATATTTCAAAGGATGGTCATAAAATATTTCATACTTTTTAACAGCAAATCCATCATAAGAAAAGTACATATTGCAAAATATACATAATTGAAACTGAAGAATTCAAACAAGGTAATAGTAAAATAAGAAAATAGTACGTTATTATATTATAATATTTATTAATAATATTTAAGAACAATATATATGCATTTGTTTTAATGTATTAGCTTATGAAAAACTAAGCAAAGGCAAACAGAAGTTATAACAGCAATTCTTGACATATTTATAACTAAATTATTCAGTTTTAATCATGAATATGAATTACAGGATGATTATGGGAAAATTTAAAAACAAATTATGAAGAATTTGATATTACTATTATTATGCCACAACTCAAATACAGTCATGAAGAAATTTAATGAATAATATTACTAAACAAAAGCCAATAAACATTTTAAATCTATAAACAATTATGCAATGAGTATATTAAATATCATTAGACAATTTAGACGCTTTTCAAGTTAAAGAAGTAAATCACGCTTAATCTTTTAATTACAATGTCCAGAATAGTTAATTAGATGTTAGATATTAATCAGAGCGATCATATAATTGATTAGCGTTATCTTTCATGAGTCTTGAGCAGCGGTTCCCAACCTGTGGGTCGCGACCCCAACTGAGGTCGCCTGACAATTTGCCAGGGGTCGCCTGAAACCTTCTGAGAATTAATTTTTTTAATAAAAACATATTTTTTTAATGCACATGCAATGTACATAGCACAATACAAACTTAAACTGCTGAATTAAACATTTTATTCATTTTCAATTTCTTTTTGGTTGGTAGTGTTTGTTATATTTTGTTGGGGTCGCCACAATTTTAAAATTTAATCGTTGGCGTCGCCACAACTTGGCAAATATTATCAAGGGGTCACAGCATCAGAAAGGTTGGGAACCGCTGGTCTGGAGTATCATGCTTTTCAGATACAATATCTGCAGCACCCTTCGTTACAGATGAGTTCCACACGATACTGCCATCATAGTAGCGATATTCTATCGACTTTTGTTGAAAAACTTCTTAATATGGACCATCAGCATCTGCAATAAGAATTTATGTTATCAAGATAATAATCAATACAGCAAAAACCTTCGACATCTAGATGTCTCAAAATTTTTAATGCAACTAAACACATGTCTGCGAAACGATATCAAAAAAATATGTTTCACTCATATGTCTTACAAGTACAAGGACACAGACTACATCTTAAGGGTTGTTTATAGATCAACGCAAGGATTACGTTACTTATTGAAACCTAAATAATACGATGAAAAATTGAACATTCAACTCAAATGGTAATGCAGCAAGTAAATCGACAAGAACAAGTATTATCATATAGAACAGGAAAATTAGAATCACAACAGGAAGCAAGTCAAAGTATCATTAGCATCACCTCATAAACGAGTCAATTTAGACAAAGTCAAGAAATATAAAATTAATTCGAAGAGTAACATTACGATGGAAAAAGAAGCATCAATCCAAATACGAGTCTACCAAACACTTACACTAGCTCTCAACATATGTCTGGTGAGGCAGTAGAATTTAACCAAGAGGGACATGCTTTAATTTTGATAAATCTGCAGAGTGTCAGCTGGAAGGTTGCTGGATGGAGCAGGATCAGATGATAGGTCTCTGGCACGGCTGGAAGCATCTCGCGCTCCTGGATCTGGTATTTGGCTAAGTGACCAAGTGTCTCTTTAGGTCTAAACCTAGATGATAACGCGTTGAGAGTTGCCGTGGGTCTGCAACTTGGAGCACCATTAATGTTGGAGCATCATTGTTCTTGTGGTGTCACAGTTGACAAGTTTGGTCATCATGGCCTGGCTTGCAAGCGTAATGCAGGTCGTCATTTAAGGCACAATCTGCTCAATGACTCTCTTACGAGCATTTCAGAATGCCAATGTTGCAGCAATCCGGGAACTTCCAGGTCTACTGCGCTCAGACAACAAACGACCAGATGGGGCAACTGTAGTGCCCTGGTCTAGAGATAATGTGTTTTGAAGGTGCCAATGTATCTGGGCTGCCTGCCCAGATACATTGGCATCTTCTTACGTGCAGAGATCAGCCTCTGCAGCCGTTTTCTTTCATGAGTTTGTCCCAGTTGCCATAGAGTCATTGGGAACTGGGGGCAGCATGGGACTAGCTCTGGTGAATGAGTTGGGAAGGCGGATCTCAGTTGTGGCGGGTGATCCGTGGGCCACGTCATTTTTAAAACAGCGACTGGCTATAGCGGTGCAGCGGGGTAATGCTGCAGCAGTATTAGAAACTTTTGCGGCATAAGCAAACTTATGAACAATTCAATATTACTGTATCTGTATATTAGTTGCTAATTGTGTAATTTAGACTGTTTCAAATAATTTGTGTTTTGTTAATTTTTATTATTATTTCTTTGTAATACAATATAATGAAATATACTTTAGTTAAGTTTAAGCATAGTTTTTAGTAGTACTAGTAGTACTAATTAGTTACCATTACACGCGCTCACTCATGATGTCAATTCAGTTCAAGTCTTTGGAAACTGTTTGCGTGTTTTACCTTATTAGTTTTATGTTGACTGTTGTTTACATTCATGTTTTTATGAATTAAATTAATAGTTTAATTTTAATCTAGTTTTAATGTAAATTAATCTCTCTTAATCCGATTTTAACTATTTTTATCTTAAGTAGGTAGGAAGAAAAGACAGTATTTGTTTGTTTGTTGCTTAACGGCACGGCAGTACAAAAAGGCTATTTAGTGCCAGAAATTAAAGTTTAAAGATTAAAGTAGATAATACATACAATAGATATATCAAAAAGTCGATATTTGCTAAAAACATACAATTAAACTTAGTTAAAATATAAAATAAATATACAGTTTAGAATACACAGTTAAAGTAACTGTGTATAGTTACAGTTAAATGCTGTTAAAATAGTTACAGTTAAAATGTATATAAAAACAGTACAAATTATATTGTAAATAAAAAACTAAAATTTATTGTATAAAAGTGTTTCATGGAGAAAAACCCACTGTTCGTAACTGCAGAAACACAGAGGGTACAAGAGGCCAAGGATGTAATCAAGGGGGTCATGGATTCAATAACCGCGGCGGATTTCACGGTAACGACAGAGGTTTTGGAGGCGGACGTGCTGGATACGGTGTAGGATTTAGAGGAAACGGACGAACCAATAGAGGAGCATTCAAAGGTGGAAATAGAGGGAGCTTCGGTAACGGCCGACGATCATACAATGGCCAATCAGGAGTATTTTATCCTAGGGCATATGGTAATAACCAAGCACAAACACAAAATTCAAGCCAAGGAGGAAACGAACAATCGTCCCAGCAATGCCCAAATTGTGGCTGGCCACACCCTTAAGGTAGTGCCCAGCACGTGGACAAGAATGCAAAAATTGTGGAAAGACTGGACATTGGGCCCGCATTTGCCACCAAGGCCCACCCAGACCTTATCAAAATTGAACGGACCGGGCTGCGGGGCCGGGGTCCCACGCAGTAGCGGTTTTAGAAAGATCCCGTAATATTTCCACGAGCATAATAAGAATTAAAGTTAATGACATTTTTACAGACGTTCTCTTGGATAGTGGGGGCAGCATTGTCATGCATAGATTTTTCTTATACTCATAAATTAAAATTAAACATTGAAAACTCTCTTAAAGATTCGGTCCGGGAAGTATTAATGGGAAATTCAACAGTAGCACCAATCATGGGAGAAATGGAATTGGAATTTATTGCACAAAATTTGAAAATTAAACATGTTTTTAGCGTCGTAAAGAATTTGTCCGCCAAAGTAATATGCGGCTTTTCCACATTTAACATACATGGAAAATTCAGTTTTGAAAGGTCTGGGGTATTATGATGGGTGGGATGAGCAAGGAGGGGGAAATATAATAACTGTCAAAAGTCACATGCGAAACTAGGAGGCCAAGAAACCAAGAGATCAGGAAACCAGGAGACTAGGAAACCAGGAGGCCAGGAAACCAGGAGATCAGGAGGCCAGGAAACCAGGAGACCAGGAAACCAGGAGATCAGAAAACCAGGAGGCCAGGAATCCAGGAGATCAGGAAACCAGGAGGCCAGGAATCCAAGAGATCAGGAAACCAGGAGATCAGAAAACCAGGAGACCAGGAAACCAGGAGACCAGGAAACCAGGAGATCAGGAAACCATGAGGCCAAGAAACCAGGAAACCAGGAGATCAGAAAACCAGGAGATCAGGAAACCATGAGGCCACAAAACCAGGAGATCAGGAAACCAGGAGATCAGGAAACCAGGAGATCAGGAAACCAGGCGGCCAGGAATCCAGGAGATCAGGAAACCAGGAGATCAGGAGGCCAGGAGATCAGGAAAAACTTCATAAATAAGCTCAAGTAAAATTCACTCAGTACAAATAGGCCGGGGAAAAGAAAATTATTTTTACAAATTTAAGCTAAATTACTTGGAAATTAAATAAAGTTTACATCCCAGTGTAATAATAAGTTATTTATTGCAGACAGACACTTTAACATTTAGATTACAGATAGACTACCTTTAACATTTACGAGGATTTTATACATTGCTTATTTATTGGAGAATTGATCGTCTGCAAAAGCAGCCAGTGTTGAGTGTTGTACTTAAAATTGAATGCACAGAATAGGAATTAAAAATAAGTACATTTTAGACAATTAAGACGAAATTACAAATAACAATTCAACAAATAAATCTACATTAAATCGACCACAAATTACAATCATCCAATACAACGCCAAAGCTGAGCATCAAGGAAGTTCCCAGCCGTATCTCAGAATTTCAGTTAATCAACCAAAATAAACCACGATTAGAATACATTATATAAATCAAGGAGAACTAGGAAAACTAAACTTTTATGACTATGTCCCACTAAACCTGACGCGCATGTTAACTACCATATAATAACACAGCATCAAACGCCATAAAAATTTACTTCAACAATTTAACAGGGGTTTACAGGGAGGAGATTTTTTGTAAAGTGTCCGACTCAGTCTGAATCCGCCCATAATATCACTATATTATAATTTCAATTCGAACAACAGAAAAATACTAAAAAATATTCCGCATAAGGTTGCTCTGCAACAGAGAGAATTTATTATGACAGTTTAAACAAAAAGATTAGACCTATGGATAACACAACAAGGCAGCAAATCAAGCGCTCATTAACTTTGTCAACGGTTTAATTTGAATGCTTCCAATCGTGTACAGCTCAATCGCTAAACTCGCTTGACAAAAAGATATAAAAGATACATTAGCCTTCAGTTGGCGATCCTGAATCGTGTGAGTAGGCTAATTTTCATTTATCTCTAGAATTACAGAAATCGTGGATCTCCTTATTTAAATTTCTCATACTTTCTTTTATATGCGGTGGGTGTTATATTTATCCTTAAAACTACACAATGCGCGCGACAGAGTAATCCAACATATTTACATCTATACATTGTGTTTTATTCTCATTTTCTTTAGCCAGCAACACTTGATGATTTGGCAAGTTGGCGAGGCATATATGTCCACAACGGGGTGGTGCAGCAGCTAAACATTGACAATCAGCAGAGGGGACACTGCCCCGCGGCGCTGCATAGAGTTAACCAACCATTTATCCAGTCGACATATAATGCCAATCATTTGGTAAATTTTACATTGCTTATAACTGGGATCTAGCAGTAGTAAATACAATCAGTGATTCTGCTTAGTGGAGGGGATTGGTTTCATTCTGATATATATAGTTTTTGAAAGCCTAAAAACAACCTAGTTTTAAATTCTTAAACACTTTAAATTATGTAAAGCCATGTATCGCTATGGACACTGAACATTGCTTATTTTTTGTAGGTTCTCATGACACAACTGGTTGATGGATTGGTCACATTGTATAAAAACCTTAACTTTCCATAAAAGAAATGGATTATGGTTCATTTGTCATTCAATTTAGTTAATTTTGAAGTTGTGAACTTACGTATTCACGAATACATACTTATGTAAGAAGGATGCTTCCTTCTTTAATACGGTTCATTTGTCGTTCGATCTCCTTGTCATTCGATCTCGGTGGCTCTTTCTTTTAATAGGTGACAAAGGAAAAGCAAGAAACTTGTTTTTATCAAAATTGGAAAGTTTTTATCACACTTGCAACAGCTTTTCAGGGATTAATCCACCGGCGGAATAATGTTTTGTCCATGGTAGTGTCAGGTCAAACACGAAAGCTCTCGAAACTAAAAGGCTGGAAGAACTCGTAAAACTAAGGATTATTTCGATGATGTGTGGCTTTTTTGGGTAGCTTTTCTACAACTGCAAAAAATGGGAATTATTTGACAAATCTAGGATCTCTGGACCGTATGATGCAGTAAAGTAAAAAATTTAAACTTGAAGTGTAGATTCTGTATCTCGAACAAAAGACTGTTAAATTTGTAACTCTTGGAAATTGTGACACTTAAAAATGCACTGGCTGTGGCCGATAAAGACTACCTTACAATCACACATAACAATACAAAAGAAGTAAAGTCTTACGCGGAAGTAGCAAAAACAGTAAAAACAATTGATGAAAAAACCAAGGAAGACATTAAAGGTTCTGCTCAAATACAACATCAGACACAGTGTCAGCAGCTTACATGAGATGTGTCAGCGATGAAATCAATAACATTGAATGCAGGAATCAATCTAACTGTTATCAATTTCCCAGAAAGTAGAGATGACAAAAAGTCATTTGTGGAGCGTGTTAACTTAAATATGCAAATTTCTTTATTTCCTGAGAATCTTGTTCGATGTGATCGCATTTAATCAACATTAAACAACAAACCTCGCTTGCTTCGAGTTATATTTAACACACCCCATATGAGAAGACAGGTACTGATATCCAAAGGTGAAATTTATGGTACTAACTCTGCTACAAGATTTTCTGATTGTTTTCCCACTGATGAGAGAATTTTTATACATCCAGATTTAACCAAGCTACAACAAACTGGATATAAACTATTGCGAGACAAACTAATAATAAAAGGTAGAGATAAGTTTACGATACAGGGGCAAAATAGTACCAAGAGAAAAATGAACTCTAGAAAGACAACTCCAGATTTCTCGAAACAAAATTGCAAAATGGCTGATTGCATTTGTATTAGTTTTTAATTCTTCTGGTGAATTTTGATATAGTCATTTTTGTTTACAGGAGGATCTGCAGAAATAATGTAAGATATAGAATTTAAAGTTTCAAAAAAGGAAAGTAGTGTAGTCATAGCGTAAACATTTCATTTCAGTACCAGTACCTGCGCCATAACCCACCACGGAATTCAACAAGGGGAACCCTTAGCCGGGGCCGAGCCCAGCGCCTCAGGAACTATGGT
>JAQIXG010002954.1:0-16197 GCA_034700105.1 Oconnorella tubifera
TTGTCTAGTGTCCTAATGAGTGTTTACACTTTGTATCAAGTGATCTAATGCTAACCAATCACTGCATTCTTCCTGTCACTGCTGTACTTCAACTTGAGAGACCGTTTCAGTTTAAAACTTTGGGCTGCGATACTATTTTGAAACAGGTAATTTGGAGTAATGTGAAGTTTAAAATGATACTGGTAGCATAATTATAAAGATGTGTAATAATAAATGTAGTGTGATATAATTTCAATATGTCATTATTTATAAAATTATATGAATTGTCTATCGATGCTGCCTGTTTAATTCAAATTTTTATTGATTTTACTGTTGAGAAAGAGAAAAAATTATATGATGATAATATTTTTATCTAACTATTCAAATTACATTTAAAAATTGACTGAAAGCATTGATATTTATTCATCAAGGATGCTTACAAATAAATAACACTTGCTTTACAGTAATTTTTTTAACTTTGTTATGGAAATAGTTCATGCAGAGAAAATGATATTTAAGTTCTTTTTAAAATCAAATTCAGGAGATTTTCTTGCGCCACTGTGATTCTAAGATGATCATTGTCGAGTTTGATCCCGGCTACAGTTCAGATCCCGCAGGGGATGTCAGATGTTGTAATAAAAGTCGTTGCGTTGAAGGATCACTGATGGTTTCATACGAGGAATATAACTGCATGGTTTGCGCTTGTTTTGTATATTTATTGTCCGTTGCACTGTTTTGGGCAATAATTTTGTTGTTGCTTATTGAGGCATCTGCACAATGATAATAACTTATTAGAATTTAATATCGTTTTTTATATATTTCTAGCAATACAACGGTCAAAAGTTTCATTATTTAAGCAGTTGTTGTTGAGATTAAAAAATTGTATTTAAAATTTAATAAATTATAATAAATGTTTGTTACAAATTCTATACTTGATATGAAAATGGAATTTTTATCATTTTCACAAAACATATTTATTTTGATATAATGTAAGTAAGTAAATTATATAAGTATAAAATGTGTAACAATACTGAGATATGTAGAAACAGTTGATTGTCAATATTTCAGGACACAATAAAACTTACAGCTTTAGTCATATTTCCGAGCCTTTGTTTTGAGTCTAGTTGTGTTGAATTTGGAAGTATCCTAAATGATACCGAAGCTACTCGATTTGTTAATGTCACAAATAACGGGCCAATGGCTGCGCAGTATAGATGGACATTTGTGTCTGAAGATGATGAGAGACAATTTATTAGATATTCTAACAAGGTAACGAGATACTCTTCTTTGTGTAGTTTCTATTAGATTTTTAGTAGCACCAGTAGTTTAATGTTTCAATTAGCATTAATTTTGTTAATTAATAAGAACGTAGAGTTATATTTGTACGTGATAGATAAATTATATGAATTATATGATTTGCTTATATTTGACGAATTAGAATGTTTCCGTTAACTGAACATTATATTTAGAAGTATATAATATCATCTTTACATTGTATCTTTCGGAAAAAGATTAAAAATTAATTTTTTTTAATTCTGAATTTCTCAAAGAAATTCACAGAAATTTCAGTATTACAGAGCTAAGTAACATTCTACTTTAATTATGAATTCTAAATTTTTTTGTCTCGTACGCTAATACGCTTTTGTTTTAACTGCAGTCATCCGGCAGCGATACAGCAAATGAGTCTGAAAGAAAACAAGAGACATCATGCAGATCGTTTGAAATTAAAGAAGTACGTAACTCTTTAATTTAATATCACGATCCGTTATATCTTTTTTACAATTTTTTTACAATATTTGTAATCTTTTTAGTTGTTTTTTTCAATACATTGATTTGTAATTACTTGATTAACCGAACGTATTTCTAGTTTGTTTGAATGTAGAGTTATATTTTTTCGTTGAATTGGAGATTTATTTTCTCTTGTAACGATGGACTTTATGAACTGAAAGTTTATATTTTAGATTGCAGCATTCCATGTTGGGTATCAATGCGCTGTTCATATCATCATAATTTAATTGTTGCGATTGTTGTAATGTTATAACTACAGATTGAGTAAATTTTTTATAGGATGATTTTATTATATTAGATTAAGCTATTTGTTGATCCGTGATTAAATATCCTGCATCTTAATATCCTGCATCTTAGATAATTTTTTTGTGGATGTTTTGATAATTTATAGGTGTTTGACATAATGCCACTCTTTGGAACAGTTCAACCTGGCATGACCGATTTATTTACATTCACTTTTTATGGTCACCCGTATATTGAAAGTAAAACAGTGGCTTTGTGTCATATCTTGGACGGACCAACATATGACTTTGCGTTAACTGGTCAGGCTTCCGATGTCTCGTATTCTCTCAGTTGTCAGGAAGTTGATTTCGGTCAAGTGGTAAGACTTTTAATCATTTTTTGCTTTTTTTCTTGCAAATTGACGCAAATCAATAGATTTTCATCGCATGGATTTGAAGGCTGTAATGAAATAAAGATATTGTACTGTATCACAGAATTTACTGTTTAAGTAAATTCTGTGAATTCACATTTTGACCTTTTTTTGCAATTCCAGTAATGAATTTTATAAGTTGTTCTCTAAGCTTGCGTAAGCGATTCGAGAGCTGACTCGCGATCAAAAGGTCTTGGATTTGAGTCCAGTTTTAACGGAGTGAAACATTAATCTAACTATATAACATCAAATTATTTAATTTGTATTTAATAACAAAAAAAATCTTGATGAGATTGCTAAAGTTTATGATATTAATATTTTTCTTTATCTCTTTCTAACTAACTGACTTAGAGTCTTTCAAGTACATGAAAGCGTATTTGAAACAAAGAAAGCTTTGAATAAGTGAAATAACTAATGTGCCTGATCAATACGTTCTAACTTAAGATCGTTAATCTCCGCTAACTTTATGAGTATATATTGATGAAGTATATTGGTTTGTAACTAGATATACTAATCGGAGCATCTTCGCTGATAGAAAACTTTGAATATTTTAAGAAATTGTTTCATTATTTTAGAAATAATCTTATTTTAAACATTGTATTTTATTTTTTTCATTATATTGCGCTAAATATTTCTTCTTATTTTTAAACTGAAAGTTACTTTTCGAGGGATAACTGAGTATCTATCCTCAATTTGATTTACACTATATCCAGTGTTTATTTTAACTTTTTTTATTATCTATATTTTTTATTATTATTTCTACTTCATTAGATGTTCAATGCGGTTGGTGTACAAGAGTTAATTCTATACAACATGGGTTGTGTTGGGTTTGATTTCTATGTCAGTAATTGTCACCCTGATTCGGATACATCAGACAGTGACACTGGCAAACTGATACCGGGAAATATACCGTATATTAATCCTTGCAGAGTGAGAACTTATTCTAACCCTAATTTCTAATCTTATTCCTAATCTTAACTTAACCCTAATCCTAAAATCATAATCCTAACCTAACATTAATTCTAACCATATAAAAAATAATAAGTTAGTTTTTTATGTTAATAGTTAAGTATTCACACATCTTGGTTTCTTTACAGTTTACTAAGTTGTAATTGTATACTTGATGTGTTAAATAATTTTGAAGGATATTTTATCACTATCTCATATTTTATCCTGTAATGTACAGATTCATTTTTTGTAATATTTTATGCTTATAATTATAAGCATTTTATACTTATATTTATTTAGCTAATAAAATTTAGCTACACTCTGAAACCTTATGTAAATTATTATTCATTTGTATTTTTTATTATTATTTTATTCCATTTTTATTGTAATAAATATTTTTCTCTTCCATGCAACATTTATTTCATAAAATTCATAAACTGTAGTGATAAGAGTACTGAGAAAATTATAATTAAATATCAGTTTATATTCATATATATTTCGTTTTATTCTTTAACACTGATTTAAAATTTTTGTAATTAATATAATTAGACAATCTTTCTGACACCTTTTCAATGAATATCCTTGATTGTTGTTGCAAGGGCAATGTATCTGGTGGCTGTCAACAATCTCTCACAATCAAGATTGTGTCGTCAAAAGCGAATCATTTTCAGTCTCATTTTTTTCTTTACGTCGCTCATCTGAATCCAACTCTCGTTAAGATCAAAGGAGAAGTAGTGTTTCCTAGAGTCTCACTTGATCTGCCGAGATATATAGACACAGCGGGACGCTATGAAAAGTTTCTGTGTCTAGTTTCCAGTACGTTTGTACTTGTTTTATCACGCTATATTTGTTACTTCATTGTTGCTTTTTAATTGGTTTTATTTTGAATTGTGAGAATAATTAAGGTTATTGTTATAATTCATTTAAATTATTGTCAATGTCACATTGTTTAATTCCTTATGGATTTATTTGATTTGATATCTTGAGTGACGGTTACTTTCATTTTGTATACCGTTCATAAATATATATTTGCTGTCTTTGATTAAAATAAATATATTGCTACTTGTAAAAACAATATAAGCTTTAAATTAAAATTTAAACTTTTGTTGAATAAATTTAAGCCTTTTGATAATTTATGTAATTAATCTGTTCGTTATATTTTTCTTTGCGTAGAAGTTTGAAGAAAGTATGATGTTGTATTTTAGATGAAGAGACTTGTCAATCCAATAATAATAATTCAGATGTTGACTGCATAGCCCAGTGTACAGTGAAAGCTGAAGAAGTCAGTTGTTTAAGTTATTTTTGCTTCATTCATTTATTTTTCAATGTAGTTTTAAAAATTGAATTACAGTACTATGAATTTGTTGCTTTTTACATAGTGATCATTGCTTATTTACCATTTCATTCGCAAATAGATAGAATGTTAAGTTTTTGTTTGATTTTTTATTGTGCAGTGCATAAATAGACTTGATAGTATTCTAGCAATCATTACTGCATCTAATGTATTCGGCATTGTAATAAGAAATTAAATTATAATATCAAGCGAATATCTAATTAGATATTTTGATATATATCCTAAAATAATTTAAGATAAAATCAAAAAACTAAAAATTAAATGTGTAACTTTCTCTGAACATGTTGTAAAATTTCCTATATTGCTACAGTTTCTTTCTTTTACATGTTTTAACTACTAATTGCAGCCATTTTTAAAATTTTGCATTTTTTGATAAAATTTAAAGATATATGTAAATATTAATTTGATAAAACAGCTGTTTTCTTTTTGTTGCAGTGTGCTGATGATAGCCTTCGAGAGCTTCAGTTGGACCGACTGGCTGTTGAAGAGTTTATGCATAACTATGCAAGAGTGCATTGTCATCCCTGGCCCTATGACGAACCTCTACCTAAACAGATAGACACAAGGTTTGGTTATATTATTAAAATTTTTAATCATTTTAATAACAAATATTGACAGTTGCACAGTAAATTTTATACAGTTTATTTGTCACTTTAAATTAATTGATGCTTTTTTTTAAATTAATCTTTGTAATTGATGTTTTAAAAAATCTTTGTAGACTATTCTGTCATTAAAGTAACGGTGATTTTTAATTCAATTTAAAAGATAATTACAAATCAAAGGTATATTCTATGAGTACTGTAAATATGCAGTAATGCAGTATACATGTATTATACTGCATTACTGTAAATAATAAAAAATATGGTAATTCTATATATTTATTTTAAGGAACATGTTCCTTACAATAAATATATACAATTTCTTATATAAAAATATATAAATAATAATATATTTAAATAGTAAATGCCCATTTACCATTTTCACCACCTTTTATTTATATTTTGTTACGATATTTAGACCACATTTGATTGGCTACGAGGTTGACTTTGGACCCGTTATCTGGGAACTAGATCACAGTCGCACCATCGCAGTTTGCAACACAGGCTGCAAGGTTGTATCATTTGACATGGGACATCAGTTATTTACCAAGAAGGGATTTTGTGTTAGTCCCACCACAGTCTCTTGCCTAGCCCCGGGGAAGAGTACGCAACTTTGCGTTAGCTTCAATGCACGCAACGCTAATCTTTGTTTGGAAGTTGTTAAATGTCACGGAGTTCTAAATGTAAGTCTTTATAATAAGATTAAGGTTATGTTGATTAAGGTTAGGTTTATAGTATTATATGAATGATGTCGAAGACTTTGCTGTCAATTTAAGGATCTTACTAAAGGGTGCAGCTAGTTAAAGAACATAGTGAGCTCTCTGGGATTTAAACATGGACATATCAATTTTAAATTCAGCACTCTAACCACTTCTCTAACGGGCCTTGACACTGACTAAATTGTACAATATATAAATTTAGTCTTTGGGATCTCATCTCGGTTAATTAATCGTGAATGCGTTGTTCAATAATAGGTTTAAAAAAACATCTGCAATCACAACATTTAATGTCAACTTTCTCTTTTTAAGAATTTAATTTAGATATCTCCTTTTATATTTAAAAATGGTGACATACAGATATTTACATGGTAATAAATGTTTACTTATATATTTTAATCACTATATATTTATTCTAATTATTCATTTTTAAATTAAATGTTAATAAATCTTGTTTTTAACTTTTAATATTTGTATTATCAATCAAGCTTTTTCTTTTGATAAACCTTGACAAATCTTATTGACATTCTTTACATTTTATTCTCATTTATAAATCTCAGGCTTATTTTCTGTTGTTAGTTATGCGATGGACCGCAGATCCCACTATGGCTAACAGCAGATGTCATTGTTCCTAGTCTTAGTTGTACGGCTGGTTGTCTGGACTTTGGTACGATCAAAGTAGGAGAGTGTCATGTGTACACTGTGCAGATATGCAACAATGGAAAAGTACCGTGTTGTTGGACCAGTGCTAGAGAAAAGGTTAGGATTGTTTTAAAAAGATATTTGGTCCTTCTACACTTTTGTCAATTGCAGAGTGTTCAATAATAAATTAACCTGTTGTTTCTTGTTGTTTTGGAAGCCACCTTCTTTGAATTAGCTTTGAATATATTTCAGTATTCTAATTATTCTAATTACTATACTTATGTCTAAAGCATGTAGTAAAGTAGTAGTACTTATGTCTTATGTTATGTATTTTCTGCCTATGTCTTATGTTATTTATTCCTATATCTAGTAAAATAAGTTTTCAATAACTTATTAAAAAGTCATTATAAATTTTCATTGTTTTGTCTTCTTTTTCTTTTCAGTTTTCTTACTATCTGCCTTTATCTCGCATTACATTTCTTTCTCATTTTCTTTTAAAATGCAATTGTATTTAAAGTAAAAATATAAAGTAAAAATATTAATAATTAATAATTGTAAATTATAAATATTGTACTTATTGATAGTTTTTGTTGCCAGTGTGTGCCAGTTGAAGATGCGGATGTTTTTAAGTTACTTCCTTCATGCGGTAGTTTGAATTGCTGTGAGAAAATAAATGTTCACGTCATATTTACTCCCAAGGAAGAAGTTAGTCTTCTTGACATTTTTGTGAATGTTACAAGTGCAATTATATCATGGAAGTTATTGATTGAATTATTTTTTGTTGTTTTGTAGTTGATAACATTTTATATGATTTTTACATGTGTCATACAGTATAAATTACATCTTAGAAGTTATTGGTTTAATGGAATTTTTGTAGTTTTTACAATGTGTCGATTAATTAATTGCTTCGAAATATTTGACTAAAGACAATAGACTATTTACTTTCATCAATGATTTAGTATTAACAATTTTGCTTTACTAAAAATTCTAAATATAACCATTAACCTCATCTGTTGTTCAATGTCAAATCAGCACAAAAAGGTTCTTTAAATGGTGCTACGTGAACTCTGCGTGATTATGCTTTTAGGCATTTAAAAAAATTACTTGATTAGTTTTGATCATCACCTTTATATTGTTTTTAAGTTAAATATTTACTGAATTTATTTAATTAATGTAGTAATAAATGTAGTAATAATTGTAGCATGTAATAAACTGGCACCTTTATATTAAAACAGAAAGTATATGACTACCCTGTAGTGATAATGATCAAGTACAATTGCCAGCCCCATATTATTCGCTGTTGTGGCTGCTCTGTTGAGCCTCGCATTGAAATCATCGACACAATTATAGAGTTTCCACCGGTCCCACCTTATTGTCAGTCAGAGAAAAATGTTATTATAAGAAATCCATGCAATTTTCCTGTCGAAGTTTTTAGTCTGGAACATGACGGAGAACATTTGAAGGAAGAAAAGGTGAAGTTTTTATTTAAGAAGTTATGTAAACTTTTTAAAGTTATCGTGTTGATAAGTTATAATGTTTATTAAAGTTATCGTTCTGATTTTGAGTTTAGAAATTTTTTTTTGAAATTAGAATCAGTTCTGGTTTTATATGCGCTTTCCTAGTCATTCTCAAGGACAATTATACAATGCGTTGTGTGAAGAATATTTGTTCATTTCTTTTATCTTTAATATTTAATTATATGCTGGTATATGTATTTTCATTTGCTTTAGTGTAAGTTTATTTATTTACATCTTGAATAATTCATTTTATTGTTTACTAAGGTAATTTAAATGTAAGCAAGTTTAATACCGGATTCTTATATTATATGAACAATGTCTCAGAGCTTGGAATAAGAAGAAAAGTGTTACATAAAACTTCAGCTCGAGTGCTATTGTGTGTAACATTACAATGGTCGTGTATTAATTACTGTATAGTATTATGCTATGGGCTCGATTGATATAGCAGCTAAACTTTTATATATATCTGTTTCATTGCTAAGCTATTAACATACGTTGATGTTAATCTAGTTATTAATTATGCTGATTAATATATGCTGCTGCGAATTTGAAAAGAAATAACTTTACAGATGTTTAGTCTTGTAAATAATTGTACAGATGCTTCGTCTTGTAATGGGAGGATGTAACTGTGAAGAGATTTACTTGCCTCAGAGATGTCCTGGCGATAAACTGCCGGCTGAAGTTATTGACTGTTATGATTGTGAGGGCGGTGTACTTCTTGTGATTTGTTTTTTTTTTAGATGCACATTTGATATTCTATAACAGAATATTATTGCATTAAAAAACTTATGATACTTTTATTAATTAATCTTATTAAGCTTCATTAGCATTATAAAGTTTAAGTATAGTTTTAAAAAATAAACCACTTTTAGGTTAAAGTTTAGATTTAAATAAAGATTTGTTGTAATAAGCTCATAGCTAAATTGCATTCATGAGCTAAATTTTGCGAGCATCATAGGACTTGAATCTCAAACTCTGTGATTTTGAGTTTGACAATGTATCCTTTTAGCTGTAATCTTTAACTTATTTCAATATTTGTTAAATTTTAGATCATGTGACTATGTTACAAGAATGCGCCAGAATCGCTTCATTACCTTTGGATTCAAATGAACCAAAACTGCTAGAGCCTGCTGACAGTATTAAGGCAGCAACTGAGGCCCCAGTGAAAACAGCTGGGCCTGCAGCTAAGGATACTGCATCCAAGCCTAAGGAAGTAGAAAACGTTGCAGCCCATACTAAGGCAGCTTCTGAGACGCAGCCTACTAATGGTAAATTAGCTGGCAAGCCTGGTGCAGCAGTTGAAGGATCTGATACTCAGTCAGCTAAAGAAGGATTAGCTGATAAAGAAAATCAGCTTATGACATCAGACAGTAAGCAGCTTACTTTGTATTAAGCTGCAATATATTTTATGTTTTGTTAAGCGATGTTTTAATTTTGGTACTTTTATTATATTCATTGAGAGAAAAATTTGAGTTTTAAATAAAATCAATCTGTATTGAATGAAAATAGTTCAAATAACTCAATAATAATACATTGTTAAGACGTATTTTAAATTAATGGGTTGTTAAGATTTACCTTTTCAAATTCTGGACTGTTTTCACTAATTGTCATTTAATGATTGCATGAGACATTTTGAAATAAATGTCAAAAAATGTACTTATATATTTAAGCATTGAGCATTTTAGTTAAACTAACTTCATTTATTTGCTTTAATTACAAGCCATGTGTCAATATGATACTTCTATGGTAGTAAATAATGAATAATTGAAATAGAAATTAATAAAATATTCTTATATCTAAATTTAAAAAAAAGTTTTTACCTTTGGATAAAATAGTAAACTCGCTTTTTTCAAAAATTATTATAATTCTAATTCCATTAACATTAATTATTTTCTGTACACTGTACCTGTACCTTCATGTAATTTCATTCCGTTATTAGATGTTATTGAATCCATTACTGTCAACACTACTGTACGTGATGTATTTTCAATTCCTGACGTCTACTTCACTCCTCTGTCCGCTGCTGTTGCTAGACACGCGGGCATTAACCTGAGCTGTGAGGCAGCAAGGGCCCGGACCATGAGAGGCATAGCGGTCATCATTCACGGGGCTCCTTGTTCGGGTGAAATTCTTTATATTAAAATAAGTAGTTGTTCAATTCATGCAGTAAATCATTATCTATACTTAAAGTGTGTCGGGACAATTTGTAAACTGGCTTTTCGTATAGTGTTTCTTTCACTGTTTCAAATGGGATTTGAACCTGTATTCCTGATACAAGAGGCTGATGATGCTTTATTTCTAAAGTTTATTTAGTTAAAGTATATCATTTATATTTCATCTTGTACTTCTTGTCATTTTAAAAAACCTATTAATTTTAATTATTTGTTAAATGAAAGTATTTAAAAACATGACCTTTAGTTTATCAAGAATGTGCCTTGAAGTCAACTTTACTGAAGCAAATTAAAATTATCATCACTAGAAATGATAATTAGAAATTAGAATGCATTCGAAATTTAATCATTAAAATTTAATGATTAAATTTCTAAAAAAGATTAATCATTTAAATTCTATAACAGGCAAGACGTACACAGCTAAACTGCTTGCTGAACAATACCAAGCAGCTGTACTGAATCTTGATGATGTCATCATAGAGGCTATGAAAGAAAACTGCACAGCTGCAGGCCAGCGAGCCAGAGAGCTGTGCATTGAGGCAGAGAAGGCAAGGCTAACAGCTGAGGGAGAGGCGAGGGAAGAGGCTGAGAGACTGGCAGGGGGGAGGGAGGCTAGCCCTGGGAAGGGAAAGAAAAAAAACAAGGAGACTAAACTATGTCAGTGTTGAAAATGGAATATTTTTGAAGCTGTTTGTCTATATTATTATTTCAATATCTTTGCTTGACTTAAACTTTAGAGAGAGTTAATAATTATTCCTGATAGTTATTTTAATTCTCATTAAGAAGTAATTATAATAAATAATTATTGAGTAGAATAGTTATTGAAACTAAATATATTTAGAAGATGATTTTTGATATAACATATGATAAGAGTTACGATATATTTCTGTGCAGCTCCATCAAGATCTAAAGTAAAAACTGCTGCCAGCAATATTCTTGAAGCAGACGATATGTCGAGCAAATTGACTCCACACGCAAATGCAATATTTGATAGTCTTGGCTCGGTAATATCGTGTTACAAATTATATATTTATTTTATTCTATTATACTGCGCAAGTTAGATATTCATGCTATAATATATATATTTTATATATATTACATATAACATATATGTCTATATATGTTAGTTGAGATAAATTCACTGGACATGTATTTATATAAGAAGATCATTATCTAATCACATGTAATGGTCACATGTAAGTTTTCTTTTTTTCTTTTGTTACTGCTCAGTAGTAGTACACTATCATAATATTTTTTTCTTTGTTGGAATTTATAACTTGACTTATATTTTATATGATTATATTTACTTTAAGGTACAGGATGCAAATCAAATTCTGCCATTCAGTATTCCAACTGGTCGCCAGATAATCCTTTGTGATTTTCCTGTTGATTGCAATCCTGCTATTAAACACACACCCGATCCTCAAGTTGATAATCTTTCTTTTGAAGTTGGAAAGAAAGAATCAAAGAAATTCAATCAAAAACAATCTGGTAAGTCTATTTATATGTTTGTTTATTTGTCTGTGTACATCTATCAGTCTATCTCTGTCTGTCTCCGTGTCTTTTTTTGTATGTCTGTATGTATCTTTTTCTGTCTGTTTGTGTCTATTTCTATCTGATTGTTTGTCCTTTTTCTGTCTTTCTGTGTTTTTCTGTCTGTTTGTCTCTGTCTTTTTCTTTCTTTCTGTCTTTGTTCGTCTCTGACTGTTTTACTGTCCATCTACTTACCTAGCCTTAAACTTGCCTACTAATATCTTTCTATTTATATGTCTGTTTATTTGTCACTTACCTCTCTAATTACTGATCTCTAATCTCTTTTCCTATGTAACAATTTCTTGCCTATCTAACTATTGTTGCTAGAAAAAAAATCAGATTCCAAAAAACAAGGCAAAGCTGACAAGTCGAAACAGAAAGCTGATAAAACTGTCGGATCAAAGAAGAAACGTGGTCTTGTGATGCCAGCTGATGATGATGTGAAGAAGATTGAAGATCCCAGCGCAGAAATTAGAGAAAAATGTTGCTCATTTAGTACAGTACTTCCTGAAGACTTAATTGTCGATATACTTGCTGAAAGATTAGCGGTTTGATTTTGGATTCTTTACTTTTGCAAAGTTATTTAGTTGTAATGAGTGATGTAATGTGTGATGCTTATAAATTTGCTGTGTTTGCGTAATGCGAGTGTCATTAACATGAGCTCATTCAGAATTTAGATTCATTAAGCTAAAAACTTAAAACAAAAAATGTAATACCTGCAGGATCACTGGTTTCTTACTGAGATTTACGATTTATAATTGTTGTCTATATAAAGGGTATAAATTTAAATTATTCACGATGAAAGAAAATATCAAAAACTATTTTGTATGTACGGTTATGATTAGAGTTGAGATTAGAGTTATTAACTTATGATGAAAGTTATTAGGTTTTTATTTGGATTGCTTGGTTACACTTGTTTTTTTACCATTCAAATTTTTCCTGTATATATTATATACTACATTTAATATACATTATAATTATAAAGATATTTACAATTATGGGTTATTTATAATATATTTATTGTAATTTTCAGATACAATGATGTTAACAATATATTATTATAATAAGTACACATTTATATTTTTCTGTATTCAGTGCGATGACACAAAATTTGGAGTGATATTTGATGGGGTTGATTCGGTGTTTACTGATAACAGCGTTCTGAGTGTTCATGCGATACTTAAATCACTTGGCTGTCGATGTAATATTTATCTGATTGATCTCAAATATGATTATGAAACAATGCAATATCTCAAAGCTCAGGAAATCAGTGAGCAAGGTGAAGTTATATTTGTAATTTTTTGCGTTTAGTTTTGTTGTTTTTAACAATTAGAAGCAACTAAACATCTAGTTTAGATGTTTCTAACTTGGTCTAGACAAATCTAATTTTGTTATTTTTAATAGTTAGAAAAATTTAAATAATATAGATTTTATTTTGTTTTTTATTTTTAATTTAAATCATTAAGTGACACATTTTAGAAGTCTTTGCAACAGCCAGTATATTAATATACTTGTAATGTAAACGATTGTAGGTATCTGTATATGAATTCAAATCAAGTTATAAGAATTTTGTACAATTTTGATGATTTATTGATTCTTAATTGAATTATTTTGATAAAAATGTAGCTTACTTATCTCTTTTGTATCTTAATAAATGTATCTTAATTGCTTCTTTTTCGTGATATATTTGCTTTTTTTCTTCTGCTATAGATAAGAGAGAGTTTGATCGTATAATGCGTGAAGCGATGTGTTTGAACGCTATTGATGAAGATGACTATGATCATCTGACACCAGCACAACGCGATCATGTTGATATTATACAGTTAGAACGCAATCGTGAACGTCTTCATTGGTTAGCGCTTCCTTGTTAAGATTACTTTTAACGTCTGGATTATTGTATTATATGAACGATGTCGAAGACGTAGCTGTCAATTTAAGCGTCTTAATAAAGCTTGCAGCCAGTTGGAAAAAGTAATAAGCTATCCAGGATTCGAAACTGAATGTATTGATTTTGAATCCAGCGCTCTAACCACTTCTATAACGAGCCTTGCTTGCTGTGACTTTTTGTCTTATTTTAATGACGTAATGTAATTAGTATATTTTGACAAAGGAGCTAGTTTTCACGACTAGCAATTGAAAGATCTCATGTTTTGTATGTCGCTTAATATTTAACTGACTTGCTTGGCCCTTTAACAACGTATTTATTTCGATATTTAATGTTTTTTATTGTAGTCTAGTCTTAACTTTGCCGAGTGATGTTGTATTTTAGTTAATTACAAAAATAAAATTGTAATAGTATTGTAATGGTTATAATTTAATATTTTAATTTAGTCACAATCTCTTACCTTACCCAATTAAGTCTAGATTTAAAATTGTCTTAAACCTATCCTAATAAATGAGGTTGAGCCCAAAACTTATCACAGCTTATTGAGATAAATACTTATAATGTGTCTTAATTTATGAGTTAAGACACATCGGATTAAAATATTCCGATGTGTCTTAAAATTTGCTCCATTTTTAGGGCAATGTATAAGTACATGCAATATCTGGAGGCTTTGAAAGAATTTGATGAAAAAATGATGCAATTGGAAGAAGAAGAAAATGAAAAACTGAAGTTTGTATCATAAGATTTTGTAAAGTTGTATTAATTTAATTTACATTACAATCTACAGACGATGTCGTTTATATTGATATAGTGTTTTTCAAGGATATCAATAATTTTGCATTATTACTTTAAGATTTTGCATTTTTTCATAAATGTTTATAATTCTATTTAACTTCCTCTCTCATTTGCTCTTTTTCTCATTCAATAATCTCTTACTTGCTCCTTAATGCAGTGATAATGTATATCAAATTACTTATTTTTAGAAATAAACTGTTAAAACGTATAAAATGAAAACATCTCTTTTCAAACAATGAATAATACGAGTCTGCATCATTTCATATTTGAAGCTAATTTGTTACTTGATGTTCAATGTTTACAAAAAATTACCATCGCATTAGTTATTAGTCATTTTCAGTAATTTTATTTCATTTTGTCCTCTGTTTCAGTCCACCTAAGATCGATCATAAAATTAAGAATCAGTCAAAAGATAAAAATCAGTTGAAGGATAAGAATGAGTCCAATAACAATAAGAAAGCAGATAAATCAGCTAAAGAGGGAGTTGGATCAACTAAAGATACTAAAGCGGTTAAGTAAGAGAGTTTGCTGTTTACTTTAACATTTTGTTAAAATTGTTCAATTTAAATAAAATTCTTGGCTTTGTTGAGGTTTTAACTCAGATGGTTCAATCAAAGGATATAAAACTAATGAATGTTACCACTCAGCCATGCAGGCAAGTCATTAGAGACTGTAATGTAGACTTTATGGCATTATATATTGTAATACTGTGCTCATGCATGGATAGATCTGCACTATTGTTTTATATATAGATTTTTTATTTGTCTGTTATTTTATTGCTTAATTACATCATTAAAGATAAGATTAGTAACAGTTGTATTATTTTATACATAATTTTTTATCCTTAAGACTGTATTTTAATATGTGCGCACTATTTTTGATATACTTTTGATGCTAATTTATTTTATTTAATCAATTATATTGATTAAATTGGGCAATCTTAATTTATTTTATTTTCATAGAAAAAAAGGTGATAAACAAGAGAAGGATATTAATGCTGAGACTCCATTAGAACTTCCTGTCATTCCTGAGCCTTTGAAAACTCTAATAAGAAAGTTTGTAAATCTAGTAGCTTTATATAGAATTATATAGTCTTTGTTTTGAAATTTTTATAATCTATCACTTAAATGATTATGCCTTTGATTATTTTATGAGTTTTTTGGCAGCAAATTTATAAACGGGTAATTTTTTAACTAGTTTTCATATTCTAAACTGCATAATACTGCATATCATAGAGTCATTGAAGTTATAGCTTAATCGTTATTTTAATCGCTTAGCTTGAAATGTTATATATGTATTTAAATTATTTACGTTAATTATTATTTATCTTCATTAGATTAGCATATTAAATTGACGCTAGTATTTTCTTCACTCGATTAAATTTTGGGTTTATTTAATTTGATAAATTTCTAATTGACTGTAATAAGATGGATTTTCTGTTTAGTAATACAAATATTCAAGTAATTCAACTAGTTCCAAGATAATTAATAACAATATTATACTTATTATGTACAAAAAACCAATGTGTTTCTGAAGTGCACGCAAAATGACATCGTTGAGCAAATTGTGACGCAGTGCCGGTCGTCATCTGCGTCACAATTTGCTCAATGATGTCATT